>CALNHX010008692.1:0-57769 GCA_940337035.1 Agriotes lineatus
ATCTCACCCAACTAAAAAAACCGCACTTTCATCTCGAGTAGTAAATGCAATTTTTTCTACTGATATATGAAAATAGCAATTTTTTCTATGATATTGTAATTTATAAAACGTTATATTAGATCATTTATTTTTACCATAAACGTGGAAAATACAACTATTATAATAATTATTACTGGCAGGATTGTTATTTAGAGTGCTGACTTCTGTGGTACCTTAGCTTTTATTTGTAGTTGTAGAAGTTGATGCCACAGGCAGATTTGATGGTCTGTTGTCGAAGTCAAATGTTTGGTCATCAAAGCCAATTGTAGTTTTAAGTATATTTGCAGCTTTGGGGTATTTTCAATAAATTGGAATATTTTCTGTCCTCGTTTTATTTTATTATTTATTGAGTTTTCAATATATTGTTCTGCCACTGCGCTCGACTTCCAATCTCCATGTTGTTGTACTTCTGTCAGATTGGCTGCAGTATCAGCAAGAACAGTGGCAGAAGACCTTCGTAATGAATGGCCTGTATACAATTGGGGATCCCGCCAATTTAGAAATGTGGCAATTTGCTTTGGAACATTTCCAAATTTATTGATTCCTATTACTTGTCTTGTGCATCTGCCATTTTGATAATTAAGAAATAATCGGAGTGTTGCATTGTTTACTCTTGACGGGCGTAGATTAATATACTTCTTACAAATATTGTAGGAAGTACCAACACTTATGAAAAAACGTGGGGTGTGGGTTTCGTGTTAGGGATAGTCACAAGTACTCTAAACGGTAGATGGCTTTACATCGTTAGATATTTTTCCAATATAAGCCAAAAAAACGTTTTCCGAAAATGAGTTTATCTGGTTACCATTTATCCAATCCATGAACATCATATAAATAAAGGAGAACGATCCAAACGTGTGTGTCCATCACGATAATTGCAGACGCGATGTCCCCCATTTGCGTTTGCATTCATTTCGCCGTCGCCTCGATTTCGTGACCGGGGCGGAGCCCCGAGCGCCCCTTGGAGAGGAGCTGAGCCCCGAGGGCCGCCTTGGAGAGGGGCAGAGCCCCTAGAGCCCCCTTGGAGAGGGGCGGAGCCCCTTGGACCCCTTGGAGAGGGGCGGAGCCCCGATAGCCCTCTTGGAGAGGGGCGGAGCCTCGAGGGCTTTTTGGAGAAGACCCCCTTGGAGAGGGCGGAGCCCCGTGAGCCCCCGTATAGAGGGGCGGATCCCCGAGGGCCCCCTTAAAGAGAGACGAAGCCCGGTGAGCCCGAGAGGCGGATCGCCGAGGGCCCCTTACAGAGGGGCAAAGCTCCGAGGGCCCACTTGGAGAGGAGACAAGCCCCGATGTCTTCTTTAAGAGGGGAGGAGCCCCAAAGTCCCTCTAGGAGAAGGGCCAAGCCCCGGGGGGCCTCTTAGAGAGGGTCGGATCCCCGGGGGCTCCCTTAGAAAGGGGCGGAGCCCCGACGGCTCCCTTAGAGAGGGGCGGAGCCCTGAGAGCCCCCTTGAAGAGGGGCGGAGCCCCGTGAGCCCCCCTGGAGAGGAGCGCAGCCCGGATGGCCCCTTGGAGAGGGACGGAGCCCCAAGAGCCCCCTTGGAGAGGGGCGGAGCCCCGTGAGCCCCCTTGGAGAGGGGCGGATCCTTGAGGGCCCCATTTTAAGCAATAATTATTCTCCCTTCAAATGATAACAGATCTCCTTTAGAGGGTTAACATCAATTAAAACTTGCACGGGTGTTTATCTACAAATAACTCCCGCATTCGTACTTACTTCATTTTTGTGTATAAAATAACACAAGTGTACATCAATGATGACACAATATTTATTTTAATGCTTAGGCCGTGTTCAGTAACTGAGCTACTTTAGATAATTTATAAAATGTCAATGTCTTATTTTGACATTAGTAACTTTTTGTAACTAAATATGCGTACACTGCTAAAAATATGCAATAGGACATTGAAACGACTCTTAATGGCGGAGTTTAAAATAACCAATCAGAAACAAGACCAAAACTAACCACACTGTCATTAATATAGACACTGTACTGTGTACCTGTCAACACGTTAGTTCGTGGTGTGTATTTTTGTGATATTTGTGTGATCTGCTGTCATCCATGTTGTCTCGAGATGGTAACCATTGTTCTTTTTTGGCTTTATTCGATTTGCAATGATTTTAAATTCGATTCGAAGCGAACTGTCAATGCAAATGTAATTGTGAGTTTAGTTGTTTCCTTAGTAACGTATTGTTGCGTTCTCATAGAAGATGATATTGTTACGTTTTTACGTTCGGGATATTTAAAGATTATACGACGCTTCTTGTATTAAACATTTATTTGCACCGATTAATTACGATTATTTACAAACACGAATTATCACGGCAGAACACAAATTACTTAAACTAACGAACTATTTCTAACAACGATACATTTATTTATTTATATTGCACTCAACATTAATGATTTATATGGTTCTATTTATTTGTTATTTATTTCACTAGAGTTATATACACACGGTCTATTTATATTACATTTAATTTTAATTTAATTTAATTTATTCTCAAACAGGCAATTGCCTAATTACAAGAGAATATGTGCATATACATTATAAGTAAATATATCTATATCAAGGTTTGTATAGCGGATTTATATACATTTGCATCATACAAAGTACGTGGTATTGCCTGAGACAACGGATCTAAATCGCACTGTGATTATGTGGGAGCAGTTATCAACAAGTATTCTTTTAGCTGCTTCTTAAAGAGGTGGTGTGTTTGCGCAAAATCAATATCTATTAGAACAGAAACTTCATTTGCCAATTTCATAAAAATATTAATAGGCGAATTTTTAGATAATGATGAAAAAGGAATGTAGAATAGTGGCGTGAACCGTGTTGGTCTACTAAGGACTTTTAAATTAAGAAAACTTAAAAGTTTCGTATCGTTCATGTAATAATTCATAATTTTAAATCCAAATACTAACAGACTATAGTTTCTGGATGCCTCCAAGCTAGGTACCTCAAACTCCGCACGGAGCGTAACCGTTCTCACTGTCGTGTAATTTGGATATGTATTGTATTTTTTATAATATAAATATCTTAAAAATCTGTTTTGCACCTTTTCCAATTTTTGTTTTGGTCCAACGTTAATTGGATACCATACAACTGATGCATATTCAAGCTTCGATTTAACAAACGCATTATACAACATTTTTAATGTTCGAGTATTTTTGAAATGGTAATACTGTCTAATTAAAAATCCTAGGTTGCGTAAAGCTTGGTTTTTAATTATTTCAATGTGGAGGTCAAACTTAAGTTTAAAATCGTAATGAACTCCCAAATCTTTAACATTTGCAGTTTTGTGGAGCTCTTCATTATTCATTTTATAATTATAAACGAATTTATTTGTTTTCAAAGTTAATGACATTACACAACATTTGGATATATTAAAGTCGATTTTATTTCTAAGCCTCCAGTCGTACACACGATTAATATCAGCCTGCAGGGCAAGGTTATCATTAGGATTTTCTATTTCAGAGTAAAATTTCATGTCATCAGCAAACAGTAAGTAACTTGAGTGCATTAATACGTCAGGCAAGTCATTAATGAAGATTAAGAATAGTATTGGGCCCAAATTAGACCCTTGGGGTACTCCCGAATTAGCTGTGAATTTACCTGAAGTATTCCCGTCATGCTTTACATAAAAATATCTGTTTTGCAGGTACAAACTGAAAAACCGCATATTGCTAGATGACACCCCATATGTATGTAACTTTTGTAATAGGATATCGTGATCAACTGTGTCGAACGCTTTTTTGAAATCTGTATATACAACATCTACCTGCTTTTTATTTTCAAAAGAAGCTATTGCTAGATTGGTACTTGTCGATCTTTTAGGAACGAAGCCATGCTGAGAACTACTAACATAATGATCAATATGATTCCAAAGCTTATTGTAAATAATCTGTTCAAATAATTTAGCAACAGCCGATAGTACCGCAATAGGTCTATAATTTTCAATGCAGGATTTGTCACCTCCTTTGAATACTGGGGTAATCAATACCTCTTTCCAGTGATCGGGAAACACATGGGTTTTAAAGGAGAGATTGAATATATAAAGTAGTGGAAGTTCGAGCTTGATGAGAACTGGATGAGAACGCCTGCGGGCGTGTATTTATATTGCCAGATACTTCCTTCTGGAAAACGTCTGGAGTTCGCTCGATCTTTCTGGCAACTCTGACGTGTTACGCGCAAGGTCGTTTCTGAAATGTTCGGGAAGGCTGACTCACGCCGTCTCATGCAGCTGGCTCCAAGGTCGTTCTGCAATGCTGTCGCACGGGACGCTGAGTCATATTTCTGGGGCGACGGCCTAGCTTCAGGATCGTTACACTGCCCCCGCCTTAGGTCGTTCTGCCCCAGAACGAGTTGCGTCGGGTGCCTGTACTCTCGCTCTTGTAGGGGTTCGATGGCGGTATTTGCAGGAGGTGCCCCTCTTGCACATGGACTGGCTGAAGAAGCAGCAGTCCACCGTAGGCTCAATTCTTCGCAACGGCTGCAACAACGGAGCTCTACGTCTTCCAACCGGTCCGTTTCCTGTAGCGCAGGCTTCGCACCTCCGGCACCACTCTCGGACGTCATCTTTGTAGCTCGCCCCGTAGAACCTTTCTTGGACCTTCTGCAACGTCTTCTTCCATCCAAAGTATCCCCCAGAGGAGCCACCATGCAGGTGACGCAGAACTTCGGCCACTCTACTCCTTGGGACCATCGATTGTGATCTCCTTGCCCTACCGTCCTCATCTTCCAATATTCTGGTTAGGACGTTGTTGTCCAGCTGCAAGGAGTCCCATTGCGCCCAATAAGTCTTCACCGTTGCGTGGGTGGCAAAGACCTCCTGCCAGGTAGGTCAACGGCCATCTTGCTTCCAGGCCATAACCGAGCCTAAGTCGAGGTCGTTCTCCTGGCTGCTCTGCAACTCGTCTGGCTCCCACGAGTCGTCGACTACAGTGGTACGATCAATGGGTACCGCACGACTCTCCAGTTTCGAACAGTGGCCGCAGTCCGCAGGGCAGGGCCTCCTGGATAAAGCATCGGCGTTGCGGTGGGCTGCGCCAGGCCGATGATTTATTTCAAATGCGTACTTTTGTAGGCGCTCGATCTACCTAGCCACCTGTCCTTCAGGGTTCTTGAACTGTAGTGGCCATCTTAGAGCAGCATGGTCGGCCCTTCGCAAAACTCTTCTGCCAAACTCGAATGATTTATGTTTTACTACGTCAGTACGGCTGCTGGAATGATCTCCGCATTCGAAGATGTCTTGGTACCGGGCCATCAGATCTTCGATCTTCTTCCGTTCTTGTTGGCTCATGCCCCTTCCCAGGATTGTGTTCCTCCTGACGCTTGCCGGTCCCCTGCTGACGTTCATCATCCTTACTGGGACCCCAAGCCCAGTCTTTACCGTTTTCCCAACCAGGATACCATGAGTGAGCTCCTTGTCACCATCGGGCTCGACCACGCGCACCACGTTGCCCCGGAAATGGCCATCCAGGTATGCATCCACGACCCTCTCGGTTCGTCCCTGCAGAGTAAAATCTTCCGCCCATACCACTTGTACCGCGATCTCTCCTCTTGGGTGTCGGGAAAGCTCCTCCCACCCACGTGCAACTTGCGCGTCCGAGGTCCAAAGCGCACTCGCACTTATCCATAACATCCATTCCCAGGATGCACTCGTCCGCAATGTCAGCACTCAGGACCCGATGCTTGAGGGTAACGGCTTCAGATCGGTAAAAGACAAGATTCCAAATTTAAAAACCGCTGGCGTATAGCGCATTCCTTGTTCTTGCGGCTCGAGTTACATTGGAAAGACTGGTCGTTTCGTTGATCTAAGACACCAAGAACACAAAGGCGATTGCAAACACAAACGCATCACAAGATCAGCCGTAGCTGAGCATACATTTACAAATGAGCACACTCTAGAATTTGAGCATGTCAGAGTACTTGCCAGAATACCTCATTACTTCCCCCGAGTGATACGTGAAGCCATAGAAATAGAAAAACATCCAAATAATATCAACAGGGAAGATGGCTTTAAGCTTAGTAAAACGTGGACCCCTGTGATATACGATCTAAAGCATTACAACCCCTGTGCGTCATACGGCCACGCCCCACGGATTACGTTGCACTCGGATGACCAACCAGCGTTACGCTACTCAGCAAGCCTGGCACAGAGGACTATAAATAGCTCCACACCGACTTTCGGTTCTTAGTGCGAATTTCACTCTGATGATGCAAGCTGCAAGCTCTTGCGAAACGTTAGTGAATATGGATGCGCAAACAGCAAAACGGCCAAATCTGCCTAAGTATCCCCGTTCTCAAGATACTCAAACAACACGAGCCACCAAAGAGCATGGTCATCGCGCGGGTTTTTGCTCGACTTCACAAGGTGCAAGGCACATTAAGCCAGAAAATGATGGGTGTTCATATACAAATACTATGCGGTCTAAGCCGAAATTCTATGCTAAGAAGAATAATTCGAGAAACCGCGAAAGCCTCAAACAGTACCTAACACGCCTCTACGGCCAGGAAGTTCACAACCAAACCAGAACATTAGACCAACTAAGGCAGAAGAAGGCGAAATTATTAGCGGACCTTTTGATGACTTCTCCGTTGAAAATGGGGCTACCTGTCTCTCCCTGAAACTTCCACGATGCTCTGGGCCACTCGTTGTTTACCTGCAGTTAGAAAGGCTCAAGTCTGCACTGGCACCATGTTCACACTGGCATGCAGCAAGAGATGAGATGAACGAAGCACTACAAGATGGACTTACGCCTCAGAACCTGATTGATACAATGGTGTCCAGCGAAGAAAACTGGAAAACTGTACTCAAGTGCATCAAAACAATAATGATGCAGAAGGAGAAAGATGAAAGAACGAGGGAAGACAGACAATAGTAAGACATACGGAGTTGACCATGCCGAAGTAGTATCGCGAGATGTTTCCAGCATGACTCGACGACAAGAAGGAGGAGTTTTAGTCGGTAGGCGTTTTGGGGCTCTCCCCTTTCCCCAAATGAATCCGACACTCCCGGGAAAATCCCCGGGGTCTTCTGAAAAAAAAAGTCTGCACTGGAACCTACCTGGTGAAAGGCTGATGCTCTCGGACACATCTGGAACCACTTTCAATAAAGTTGGGGCCCCAAATCTAGTGCTCCGCTGCGCTACACTCCTGCTGATGTCTTATTCACTCGTATGGGAACTTATAAAGCTGGCTGGACCTCCGTAGAATATGCCCAAAACACCACAGCTTCCACTGGTGCACTTCGACGCCTTGTATTTTACCTGTCCGGAAGCCCAACGCAAGGCAACACTTTCACAAGTAACCCAGGACACAATCACTCAATTAAACAATACTTTTAATTATCTTGGTTATTTATTAACTCATAAAATAACTTGATTTTTGGGGCAGCTTGAAAATTTCACAACCAAAGCTTTCGAAGAAGCTACCCCAATTATTTTGTTTACAGTTTCACCATTTTTACATGAATTTCCAAGCCTGCTCTGATTTTATTATGTTTTAAACAAAGATAAAGCTATTCAAAAACGTCATTATGCAATTAATTTCATGGCATATGCTATTTCTTAACAAATCTGAAATTCAAATGATTACATTTACTAAACATTCCTACAATTAATATTTACTTTGTTGGTTATGTTATTAATTACTATTAATTATTATGCGAAATATAAAGACTATAAAAATGGAAAAAGTAGGCCTGATTTTCAAATCCGGAAAGGAGTTCGGCAACGAGATACTTTATCGCCGATCTTTTTTAATGCAGAGTTAGAACAATTATTTTGAAAACTAAAATGAAAACGGAAAATGGATAAGCAACCTAAGATCCACAGACGATGTAATGATATTTGCACAAGCAGGAATGCGGTAGAAAAATGTTAAACCAACTAGAGATAGAAAGCAAAATAATAAGATTAAAAAATAATTATTCCAGAACAAACGTATTAACAACAGCACATAAGCAGCAGTAACAGTTAATGGTAAAAAAACTTGAATATGCAACGGAAGCAACATATCTAGGTCAGATTATATCATTTACAAATGCAGAGGAGAAAGAAATCCAGCACAGGATAAGTAAAGCCTGGAAGAAATTCTGGCCACTCAAGTATGTTTTCCAAGGGAGTGTATCAGTGAATATTAAAAAACAAGTGTCCAATAAATATGTAATACCGGCTTTGACATATGGTGCACAGACGTGGTCATTAAACGGGCACAAAATCTGCTATTAGTGACGCAAAATAAAATGCTGAGGTGCATTCTAAAGTTAAAATTAAGTGATTCCTGTAAAAGTCGAAGAAATAGAAAGACGTGTAGAATGACGGGATCTGCTAAAGTGGTGTAAAAAGCTCAAATGGAACTAGGTCGGTCATGTTGCCAGGATGACGAAAAGATGGACAAGATCAACCACGGAATGGTCTCCAGCATTAGCGAGAAGTAAAAGAGGAAGACCTAACACCAGATGGGAGGATAATATCAAGAATATGGCAGGAACACAATGGATGAAGACAGCACAAGACAAATCGAGATGGACAAAAATTGGGGAGGCCTTTGCCTGAACGCGGGATGTTTAAATGCTATTATTATTACTTATATTAATCTGAGTTTTTGTGATTACAGATGACATTATTTGAGTATAACCACTCAGCGTAATATAGTTATGAGTAGGTATAATACATACAAATGATTTGCAACGCACAGTATATTCTTATCGCGATGCAAATCAGTGATGGGCAAAGCGTGTCACGCGTGAGACGCAAAACACGCAGCGGAAAATAAATCGTATTTTTCACAACAATAAAGCAATAGAGATAATCTTTCACTAAAAATGTGTTAATTCTTTTGTACACATTTCATACGCTGGAAGTATACCTTTATGTGCAATAATTTTTAAAATACCTCCATGCTGAAATGTACAAAGCACATTCCCGGTACGCTATGTTTAAACAATTTTTGTAGCATTTATTAACAATAGTTTTGTGTTTAATTTGACATCATCTGAATCCAGAAAGAATAAGCTTTCCACTGATTTAAAAATCATTGAGAAATATTCAAAAATAAGCTTGTAAATGCGATATACGCATAAAATTCATACATTTTTAGTAATAAAAAAAATGTCGGAAAATATTTTTTCTGCTTCGTTGCAAACGCAAAACGAATGGAGCCCTCCACATTTAAATCCGCAAGGTCATTCCAGATAGGGTATATCTTCTAGTGTACACCCTATAATCGAATTTATGGACCCCGATTCCTGACTACCGTTTCCTTTGACTCGTCCAAAATTTACCGCCAGTCGACGGGAAGCCCGAGCCGCGCCAACACGGTACGAGCTACCCCTTCCCACGACGCGAGGCTCGGCGAGCTTCTACCTGCTTTTGGCAAGCCTCGCGGATTGAATGCCCATATTGTGCGATTAATTAACGAGCCGCGAGCTAGCGCCTTCCCATGGCGGGAGGCTCTCCAAAAGCAGGTAGAAGCTCGCTGAGCCTCGCTTCGTGGGAAGGCGGCTTTAATATACTAGTGTTATTCACCTTTAACTTAGATTTGCCTACTAAGCGGCTCGTCAAATTTAGAAGAGATGAATGATTGAAAAAATATGCGATTAAATGAAAAACGATAAATAGAAAAATTGTTCATTTTGGTGAGCTCTATCACTGGTTAAAATATTTGTACTCATTTTCATAACACCCTGTATAATGAAAAGCAGGCACTGGAAATAATTTTATATGCTACACGAGATTTTATCTATAAGGGGAAAACTACGTGTGGCATACATAACTATTTATAAATTTTGAAAACTACTAATTGTCACTGCTTGTAAAACTGACACGCGAGTGAAAGTTATGAATTATAATGCCCGCTCATAATGGCCCAGTTGTTATGGACTGCTTTATATATTTCGTATCAGAGGTATAAACAACAAATAATATGCCAGTAAAACATAGAGCGCTTTATAGGCCTAGGGCTACAAAATAACGCAATACGCTCTCAAAACTAGAGTATAAAGTGACTAATTCCGCTTAGTTGAATGTTACCCCACAAACACGACTTTACGATATGATCGGGAAATATACCTAGAATACGCTGCCCTAACTCTGTTACGATGGCGGTAACAAGAAGGTTTGCCCCAGCTAAAACTCAGTCGCGAGGGCGGGTTCTTATGACCTTTGAGTTAGGGCTGTACTCCGGTAACGAAGTAGACAAGATGTTCAATAAATGGTACGCCACCACATTTGGACTGGATCGGGACAACAAAATCAACACACAGCACAGGTGAACGCACTCTTGAATGTGGAAGTGATTCACATTTCTACTTCTATCTTGGCACAGCTTGAGGAAGCAATTGCACAGCTGAATTGAACCTACCTTTCATTATATTCACTTACACCCATCTGGTGTCCTGTACATTAAAAACAAAGCGCAACAAAACATGCAAATACTAATGAAATACGATAAACAATTAACAATCAACTTAATTGAAATGATTAAATATGTAAATAACAATGAACATGAAGATCTTTACTGGTTACAGTTGAAAATAATCTGCAATAGGGGTCAGTCAGGTTAAAGACGCAGTGTTTAAACTAAACGCAAGTGACAAAACGACAACAATTGACATGGTTACATTTAAAACAGTATTAACGTTCAATTTTATCACAAAAACTACTTTACATGAGCGAAATTAGCAACAGTCACTCAAGTAGTGACACGACAACAATGTTTACTTGAACTTTCAACGCAAGGCGACATATAGACATTAAAATTTGACGATAACTAAGAATTAACTTTAAAACCGTAGTGTCTGTTTGACACCTTACACTTTAAACAACAAACGCATAGCTTGACGGAACTTCACTTCAACAAATCATTGTAAATTTAAGGGCTAACATTTTACCTTGATAGAAAGGCAGATGTACTGGTTACTTTGGTTCTCATCATCTGCATGTTGCATCCCCAGGCCAGTGCCATGAAGAAAGGAAACAACTGGAAACGGCACAGAGCGGTATTAAAGCAGACGTGACGATATAAATCCCCGGAAGGAAAGAATGAAGCACCCTACGACAGGTAGATACGGTACAGTACTTGGTGGCTTCAATACGATAATGGTTTAGCCCGTCCACCTGGTTTTTCACTTAATAATTCGTCATTCGGTACGGAAAAAGGACCCTTGGCTAACATTTCACGACACTAACTTGACTGACTTGACGACGGCTAACATACAGTTTCACTTCTAACAAATTCGACTTACGACGGGGCCAAAGCCCCGCCGGAATCAACGACGTCCCAACGACTCGAAACGGAAACGGACTGCGACCACGAAAGCGTGACTTAACTCGATCCTTGTCTCTCTTATGTAGTACGCTCGAAAGATTCCAAACTGATGCAACTAAATTTCGCTTATACAGGGGAACCACATGTAAATCACAGCCGTCTCATTAAAATCCGATGACATCACCCATAAAGCATGCGAGGGCATTAGAACAAAGCTTGCATTGTAAAACAAGCTTATGGAAAATTGGGGAGCATAAAGGAACTGCAATGCGTTGGCATTTAATATAAGCGGAAATAAGGTTCATGCAGAGTTAGGGTTTAATTACATCACTAAACTTATGCATTTGACTTTAGTGAATCGGGAAATGCTAATATTTGGGCTCAAAAATACGGAAAGTACAAGCTTCGGGAAATTGTTCTAACACGTATATAAAATGATTTAAAGAGATTTAGAGAGGTGGTAGTTGAAACGTTTTGTACTCGTGTGGAAAGCATTTTAGCTACTCAAGAAAATTAACCACTCCGTCTTACGTGCGTTGTGGTTAAAGTTTTTCTTTCGTGACTAATATCCTACATTCTACACTTATACAATAAATTATTATCAAGTGTCACTGTTCTACTTATATGGGACATTTTTGATATCCAACAATTAAAAATATCGTGTTTCGGTCCTAATAGATTTTAATGTGATGTAATATGCACCGAGGTTCACTTTACTTTTTTCAAATATGTTTCAATGCCCTTTTTATCATACATGGTGCTTATTGGCGGACGTAACATGCCAACCCCATGCTAATTAAAGGGCATGCAAATACCGGTTTCCTTAATGATTTTATAGCAAAATGCCATTTAAGTTTTTAAAAGACACTACATCATAACCCAATATTCATAATTTCATTGTTTTATTGGTTAATAGGTATTACAAAAATTGCTTGTAAGATTTTTAAATATGAAAGAAGAACAGCCAAGCAACCTAAGTTATTTATTGTCAAATTTTGACAGTAATCTTAATAAATACGCATTTCTACCCGTCTCTTATCTACATGTCTCTTCAATGTAAAAGTTACTTCAATGTTAGGTGTTTGAGTAGATTCCTTTTCTTTTTGTATCTGATGTACGAATTCTTATTTCCATCGGTGTTTTTCAACTAGGTTTATCATTCATCTGACAAATTTTATTATGGTATACGATTTAAAAGCTTAGGTAACACATTTTTTAAAGTATTATTGCATTGAACCAAGAAAAATGCCGAGTTGCTCTTTAAGGGCCGGTTGCAGAAAGCAATGTTAATTCTGGTGTTAGCTAACGTCGCGTCAAAGTGAACAAAATCTCATCAAATTTTGTTTACTAATGTATTAGTTACCATCGACATATAGAAATGGACTGCTAATGGACGACTGCGCAACTCTTTGCGTTAGAAAGAGAAAGGAACACTTTAAGAACTATCTTTTCTTTTCCTGCCGGCCTCCTATTGGCCGACAGAAAATGTTCCTTTTCCTGCCGGCCTTCTATTGGCCGACAGAAAATGACGTCACAGCGACAGGGCGGTCGCGCCGTACGCTACTGAGCGCCAACAAGGACAGAGCGTTCTCAAGTCATATGCGTTCTCTTTCTATCCCGTTTGGCTCGCGCAGCTCTGACTAGCGGTCCATTTCTATATGTCGATGTTAGTTACCATAAACATTTGAGATTTGATTCGTTTTTGTTCACTTTGATGTCGCGTTAGCTAACACCAGACTTAACGTTGCTTTCTGCAACCGGCCCTAAGAAACTCAAATGAAATTTTGGTGTAAAATTATTAGAGAAGCCAATATTTGAATGCCTCGTAATTGGCATGGGATGTCGCATATTGCGTTCTACCATTAAGCACCTTGTATAGCTGACCATGGCATTAAATAGCTATTTAAGATACAAGTTGCAAAATGAACGTGTTTTACTCACTAGACGTGAAAATTTCCACACGGGCGATAGCGAGTGTGGAAACACGTCGTGTGCGTAAAACACGGAGTTTTGCAATGTGTATCTTACAAGATTTTTTCTACATACGTTTCAAAAACAACAAATAGGAGTAAAATAATTTCGTTCATGAAATGCCGAATTAGATATGCTAGTAGGCGTGCGTCAGTTACTTGGTTGTTAGGTAATTTTTCAGATCGTTGTTTACAAACAAGATTCGTTTGATATGAACGCGTTGTGTATTTAAAATCTCCGACTAGGCAAAAATGAGCGATTCCGAGCTTCCATCCGATATTGAAGATGCAGCAGAGACCGCAGTTTCGACGCTGATACCGGAAAAATCAAGATCCGTCTACAATGCAACCTATGAAAAATTCAAGGGATGGTGTGACCGAAAAAATGTGCGTGCTGTCGCAGAAAAGGTTGTGCTGGCATATTTCTCTGACCTTTCTTCGACTTATAAGCCCTCTACGTTATGGAGCACCTATTCTATGCTGCGATCCATGATATATTTCAAGAGAAACCTGGACATTAGCAAATATGCGAATGTTATCGCCTTCCTAAAAAGAAAAGCCGAGGGATATAGGCCTAAAAAGTCGAAAATTTTTACAAGGGAAGAAATCGAAAGGTTTTTGAAGGAAGCGGACGATAAACATTATTTGTTAATGAAAGTAAGTGCAGTATTTCACCAAATTCTTATATGCAGCACATCACTAACGTTTTATTTAAATTCTAGGTAGCCGTAATTGTTGGTTTATCCGGAGCTTGTCGCAGGGAGGAGATTACATTCATGCGAGTAACTGATATTGAGGATGCCAGTACTTTCATAAAAATTAATATTCCATTCACGAAAACCAAGGTTTCAAGAATGTTTACAGTAACAGAGGGAAACATCGATGGCATTAATTTTTTGTAAATTTTTCGCAAGTATGCTAGTCTACGCCCGTGCAGTACGGACCATCAACGATTTTTCGTTGGCTACAGAAATGGTAAATGTATTTTGCAGCCTGTAGGCATAAACACAATTGGTGCTATACCTAAAAAAATTGCTGGTTTTCTTGGACTTTCAAACTGTGAAGAATATACTGGGCACTGCTTCCGCCGATGTTCTGCTTCGTTTTTGGCTGATGCTGGTGCGAGCATGTCGACACTCAAAAGGCACGGCGGCTGGCGATCAAGTTCTGTCGCTGAGAGTTACGTCGAAAGTTCCTTGGAATATAAGAAGAGCGTAGCAAATAAGATTTTGGGTGAAAAGGAAAGAGAACCAGTAAAGGTACAGGCACCTTTTTGTGCGGCTACATCATTTCCTGCGATTTCTAAGAATATGCAAATGTTACAAGAGAAAGATAATTTAAGTGTAGCATCATCAAGTGCCCATTTTCATCAATTAAATAATTGTGTTGTACATATTTACCAAAAATAAAAACTTAGTTAACTGTTGTGTTAGTTTTAAGCACTAGTGCTTAAAAGTAAACTCTTTTACGCACTAGTGCCTAAAAGAATGTCGTTTCGATACTCAAATAACAATCAAAACGGTAACTTTTTGAAACGTTTGTAGAAAAAGGTACTTTTTACTTTATAACTACAGTTCAAGCGTTTTACATTATGTGAATATAGTCTATATATAATCTTTTTTCAACATGACACAGAGCAGGCTGTGATTTCTAACATTTTTTACAGTGTACTAAGTTAACCTTAAAAAATCACTAACGTCACATTTGACAGCTGTTTAAACACTGCAAAAGGTTTTGTAAAATATACCTTCAAAATGGCAAAAAAGCTTAAAAAAACTAAGCAAGCGATTCACTATTGCTATCGTAAGTTTAATGACACATTTTTTGGAAACAAGAGAACATTTTAGCTCTGAGTTACCTTGCTAACTTCATTTGTAACCAACATCAAAACCTGGTTTTCAACTACACTCTTACAAAAATGCATGATCATTGCCTGCTCTGAATCATGTTCATAAAAGACTAACATCCAGTCTTATAAAGGCCACTAATCTGACGTTAACTTTACTTTGCTGGTAAGCACTAACGTTTTGGTGCTCTTTTGTTTATTTTAACAGCGAATTAAAGTTAACGTCAGATTAGTGGCCTTTATAAGACAGGTTGTATATATCTTAATTTATAATCACATAAACTCTAATAGAATATTTTACTTTAAAAATAAATTTAATCTATTAACTGTTCCACACTTTAAAGAGAAACTGGTAAGAATACTCAGCAGAGGCACCCCAACCTGCTAATTCAGACTCATTGTAGTAAACATCATATTTTTTATGTCCATTTTTGTTGATTTCATTAACAAATTACTTACTTACTTAATCCTAGGACCTTTCTACCCTTGCGGGTGGAAGGTATTAACACATTAATGTAAGCCAATTTTTATCATTCGTGTCTTTAAAGGTACAATAATAAATACATCCGTATTCATACTACACTAGACTAACCGAAGAAACCCGCTTGCATACCGTAGGTGATGCAACTCATAATTTCGATTGCATTTTCCCCATGGTTTGTTCCAGCGGGAGGGTCCTTCGAACATTCTTCAATAGTAGTAGATAACGTGATTTCAAAAAATTTCGACATAATAGGATCCTTTGGTCGTTTACTTTTAGTAGCCTCGAGAATGTACTTTTCTAACTGACCGTAATTAATTTTGCCATCTTCATTCATGAGCCCCATCTTCTTTAACGAGCAGGCGGTCCAATTGTAAATATCTTCATCGGCGCCGGCGCCAAGATTATCCTGTTTATTTAGTTTAACTATCTTATCCCTGTCGAGATTTAGTTCAGTGATACAGAGTTCTTCCCATTTGTCCAATCCATCTTCATTTAGTACCCTACCTGTTTCTACCACGGCTCCTGCATCGATCTGAAAGAAATAAAGCCATAACACCGTTAACTACTTGATTATTACATATTTTCTAATTATAAATTATATTATCGTAAAAATATGTAAATTCAAGGTCATATTTTTGATATAACTTGGTTTAGAATTTGATGATCTAATGTGATTGTCTATCTTCGAATTCCATTAATTACGCCACTAAAGTGTGGGGCACTACAAAAGAACATTTCCCGAATTGTTATTCACAATTAAGCAAGAACTTTTGTTGGAAATTTATTTCCTAAACTTAAGATCTGAGGCAGTAGCCTACTACTAACGTTTAGGTTTTATGAATTACAAATATGTATGAAAAATTAATTAAACAGGTTTATATTTTTACAGCAAGCCATTAAGTGAGGTTTTAAATTCTGCCCTGAAGTTCCTAATTGTGTTCAATTCACTTACCTGCCAACAGCCACACGCAAGAACAAGAATTGCTATAGTAACTTTCATGTTGTTAAATCAAAGTCGAGTCTGGAACTGTACTTGCTAGATGAATCTACATTTTATTTAGAACAAACAATACGCCCTATTCACCAACGCAGGCTAAAGTACAGATATATTTTAAGACAGTGACAATAATTATCATGTTTTTATTTTAAAGCAGCTACTGTTGCCAGTTGCTCTAATGTTGCTAGAATCTGCTATTTCAATCTGGAGACGATTTGATACGAATTGCTTTTTTGGGTTCATGCTGGTTTTGCGGTGAATATGCACGAGGGTACTTCACTGCGTTATATTCGGTGTCATGAATTATTGTACTGCACTTCCATGATTCATATTCAAAATACATAAAATAAAAACGTAGATACCACCAAACCATCATAAACTGATAACAAATAACAGGATATGGAGATACATTTTTTAGTGTGTTTTGAATCTATTTAGTTATTGTCTGTTATTCAACAACGAAAACTAATTATTTATTAAACAACCTTGAATCTATATAAACTGTTTGATAATCAGCGCTTCATGCGAAGGAGTGTTAATTTAGTTTAAAGAAAATAAAATTTATTTAAGTTATGAAATAAAATTAATAGAATGCTTACCTCTAAAGTGAGAAAATATTGATGATGACTAAATATTAATAATCTAAACATTGATAAAATAGAATATGTATGTAACCATTTTATGCACAGGGATATATTAATACTGTTTAGCTGTTTCGGTCCCTATTAGAATTTGATATCAGCAACTCATTTACGAAATGCTAAGACATTGTAAAATTTTTAAGTCTAGAACTGCTTATTAATAAATAAAACCGCCCACATTTCGAAAACTGGAAAACTAACAGTAATGCAAAAATAGCAAACATCAAAAACATGGTTATTTCTTACAAATTGCATATACCAAGTAGCAGCTTTCCTTCCTCACGCATTCCTCCCAATCAGAGTTGCGCGTTGTGCAACATTTCTTGTCGGAGAGCTCTTAATTTTTTCCTGATATTTGAAAATCGTAAACGTTGAATGATCCATCATGTGCACAACCTATTCACCTGCTGTCAATAACTGTCAATGAAACGTTTTGAGTTTCTATTTTGAAAGTAAAACAAACGTGATTTTTAGCTTTTTCCAATGCTGACAAATTTTACTTCGAACTGTGGGTGGTTTTTATGATACACCCCTAATTGTAAATGCACTGTTTAATATTTTTAATAATAACAAACATAAAACGAACATAAATGTTCGACGAACGTAGTATTAATAACTGAGGTTAAACCCCAGTTCATTTTAACATAGAGCTTTGAAATATCACAAACTATCATTTAATACCTAAGTAATAACTACACTGGTGAAGTGGATTCGCTCGAAAGCTGTGAAGCGGTGCGGACGCCAAGCATGTGCTCTGTTATCACTAAGGACCGGATAAATAAGCACCCTTTAAGTAAAAAAGAGTGCTTAAAAAGCACATTATTTTACGAAAAAAAG
Source organism: Agriotes lineatus (assembly GCA_940337035.1). NCBI lineage: Eukaryota > Metazoa > Arthropoda > Insecta > Coleoptera > Elateridae > Agriotes > Agriotes lineatus. The sequence continues at coordinate 18,080 of CALNHX010008692.1, forward strand.
TTCAATTTATGCCAAAAAACCTCCAAAAAAGCAGTAATTTAATTTAAAAAATAGACAGCAATTTTTATGCAACTTTATATAATTACAGTAAAAATACAACTTAAAATCAACATGAAAAAATCAGAAGAAATAAACAGGCAATCTTTATACAATAACACGTATTATTTTATAATAAAGATACAAATCCAACTTAATTTATATTCAGATATAAAAACATAATAATTGTGATATTCTTAAAATTATAAGTAATGTTAATTGATTAAAACAACGGAATTTGTTGCTTCTCCAGCGATTTCATGGTTTCACTTAAAAAATTAAAATTGCTTTTAATATATGCCAAATGATTTTGTAGTTCATGTTGTTTAAGAACATTTTGGCATTCTTGTATTGATTTACTTGTGTTTTCTGGATACTCATAAACTAATTGTTTAAAGTTTAAATTATTAGCGTCTAGCTAAGTTTTCCATCTAGTCAAAATAGGTTCGAGGGGCAGCGAAACATTTGGCAATTTCTCTTTAAACATCTTCACTCGCAAGGGAGCTTTGATAAATATTTTTTACGTTTAGTACTTATTAATTTATTAACTAATGGAAACTGCATCCTTATCGCCTCCGCGATATGATACAGTCTCAAGGCAATGCATTAATGCAAAATTGCAAAATGCAGCAGTCATGTAGTGGTGTGGCATATTAATTTTACGGCATTAGGTAATTAACGCGTTATTTCATGAAAACCTACCTATTTCCAAACAGTTTGTTTAGAAAATTCAGGTGACCCACAAATAAGTCCGAAATAAGCACTGAATTGAAAAATAAGCATTAGTAACAGCAAATAAGCAAAAAAGCAGGAACAAATATGACTCAAATTGCTTCTTTTTATGAGATTTGTGAAGATTTCAAAACAGTTTGTTGCTGTTTTTAAAATTGAACGTAAGCAAAAGTGCTTAGAATCCGGTCTTTAGTTATCACGGTGCAACGTCCGACCTTATAGATAGCTATTAACCTTGTATCGTAGTGAGTAAATTTAAACAATTTAATTCTCTTCGCTTAAAACCTTAAGCCACGAGTGATAATAATAATTCATTCAATGCTGAAACCAACCTGCAAAATCAAGCGCCCAAGCGCAAAGCAGATAATTTAACTCCCCCTATTAACGAGGTACAAAAAAGATATCTCTGGACATCCGACGAGCTACTGAAGCAAAATAAATTTATCACACAACGTCAACGATGAAAACAAAAGCCAGACAATTGAAAACGAAGTTTTCTCACAAACCACAACTACAAACGAAATAAAAATCCCGCCAATCTACCTGGAAAATAAAATAAATCACACCGCACTGGTGGCTGATATTAAAACCTTAATCAAAGGCACACTCACAACAACGCATAGTCAAAACGCAATACGGATTAACTTAACCCAAAAGAACGACTAACACATCCTAACAGAATTTTATAAAAATAATTAAATTCCTTATTATACTTACCGCAATCCCAATAGAGCCCTTAAAACCTTACCTGTCATTAACATCACCCAATTATTAACTAAAAACAAAGGATAACTGCCAATTTGCGCAGTCAACTTAACAAATAACGACGAAGACAAACGAATATTCAGTCTTAAGCAGTTATATTACTCCATCGTTACAGTCGAACTACGAAAGAATGCCACCAACATACCTCAATGTCATAGGTGTCAGAAATATGGACATACTAAGAACTACTGCACCCTACCGTTCAAATGCAGGTTCCAATAAATACACCTCTTGCAACAAGAGAATCAATGAAAAACCAACATGTGCTAACTGCGAGGGAGACCACGCTGCCAGCTATCGTGGATACAGCCACCACAAGCAACTCCAACAGAAACGCACTAATATCAACCCCAATAGAACCAACATCAGCGATGCCCACTTAAACAATAATTAAACGTACGCCCAAAGAGTGCAAAACCTTTTAAAAAATATCCCAAATACCCCAGCAAGCTCATCCCAACAATCACCAGATACTGCTCTTCCAAGTAATTTAATCAATATTTTAATAAACCTGGTAACCCCATACCTTTCCCAAATCAAAACCTTCCTAGTCAACACTCTCCTGCCCTTACTCCTAAATGGACCCTAACTCTCAACGAGCAGTCAACGTATCAACAATTCTCAACGGGAACGCCAACGGTATTATTACACAACGCTCTACGTTTATAAGCTTCGTAGCTAGATATCAAGTAGATATAGCCTGCATCACCGAAACTCATCTAACAGAAAGAGAAATGTTTGAAATCCCAGGTTCTCAAGTATACCCTAAAGACAGAAACGTCCAGCTAGCGTCTGGCGGAATTGCTATCATCATCAAATAAAAATATGCCCATAATCCGGTTACAATCCCTCATGATACCACATTAGAAGTCACAGGAGTACAAGTAAAACTTAACGACTCAAGCAATCTCATCATCATGAGCGCCTACAGGCAACCCAACAAAACCTTAAAAGAAAATGATGTCAAGACACTATTTAATACATCACAACCAACACTGATGATCGGAGATTTAAACTGTAAACTTTTAACCTGGGGTTGTAGAGCACCTAATCCAGAGGGAGTAAAACTCGAGCAATTCTCAACTGCACAAGGTTTCCAAGTACTAATACCAGATGAATACACCTATTTCCCATACCGAGCCGATCATCAACCCGACATATTGGATATAGTCATTCAAAAAATTTCACCAAGCCCATTGTACAAAGAGTCATCACCGAGCTAAATTCTGAACCCCTGCCTGTACTTATCTCCTTTGACGGCACTCCTAGACCCAAACCACCCCCCAGCGCAACTAACCAACGAACCAATAAATTGGCAACTCTTCCAAGACACATTAAACCTCAACCTTATCAAAATGCGAACCTTCACTACCCAACAAGAGATTGAAATAACTGTCTCAAACATTACCTCATCGATAACTGAGGCGCCCAAGGTTTCTCTAAATAAACCTAGATATACTAAACCCGACTACAGTCTTCCTCCCCTCACATACTCAACCTGATTAAATATCGAAGCCAAACCAAAAGACTCTGGCAACGAACAAGGAACCCTGAAATCAAAAGACTGCTGAACAACCTCAAGCATCTACTAAGCCGCTGCGTTTGCCAACCATCTGGAACGGACCTTCACACCGACAATTTCCTGCACCCCTACCCAAGTGGCACATGTAATGAACTACATCGAAACCCATCATCCCATTAGCACTGACTTTAATAAAACCACATCCCTAAACGAGCTAAGTAAACTAATAAAAAATTACACAAACGCAAATCACCCGGTCACGACCTAATTCCTAACCTTGTCCTCCTACACCTAACTAGAAAATGCCTCTCATACCTGGCAACTCTGATGAATGCATGCATGCGAATAGTCTATTTTCCCCAAAGCTGGAAACGCGCACACATACTCATGTTTACCAAAACCAGAAAGAACAAAGAACAACTTACAAACTATCGACCAATTAGCCTATTAACTACCATTTCCAAGCTTTTTGAAAAAGTCATACATACACGCCTAATCAAAATCACCAACGCACTCTACATCCTACCACCCTTCAAATTTGGGTTCAGAAAAGGGCACTCGACCTGCCATCAACTGCAACAGATCAGCAAACATATCGCAACAGGATTTGAAAATAAATGCTTCACCACTTCGACAAGGTTTGGGTTGAAGGTCTCAAGAAAAAACTTCTAGGCTACGAAATACCACGTTACCTTCTAGCCACTATTTTCTCATTCCTTGAAGTTTTAATGTAAAACACATAAGTTTGACAAACAATTCATCAACTAATAGAATCAACTTAAATTTGAGCACCTTCCAATGGCCCGAAGACGTACTTTCAAGAAGACAATTTCGACGAAACTTCCTCGAATTGAGATAAATTTGATTTGGACGCAAGGATCTGGCTAGGCTGGCAGATGGCATAAGGAAACTTCTCAGCAAAGTTGACGACACCATTAATTTGATCGCACCACTTTACTTGTTATTTGCGCAGCTTCAACCTCTCATTTATAGTATGAACCTTTCTGATGCCCCTACCACTAACGCTATGAAAAATTTCTTAAATGTAACCACTGAAGTGCAACAACTGTTTGTAATAAATAGGGGATAATAATGTGATTCGATTAATTAATAAAATTGGTTGTTGAGGCCATCATATTTACTTGCCGAAATTATTTTTTGACTATCAAGCAGTTATTAATCCAGTAAAAGGTGTGTTTCTGGGTATCTGCTTATAAAATGCAGGAGAAACCGATAATCAATTTGTTTTGGTAGGTATACAGTGCAAGATTGACGTGTTAAAATTGCGCTTGGATCTCACATGTCCATACATTATCCTTACATTACTATACCCTGGTGTAGAATGTCGAAATAAAATTATGGAATATGAGTAAAGTTCGGGCACTTCATTCCATGTAGGAACATGGCCTGAGACAAGGCGAATCAGGGTAGCCGAAATATCTCTTTCCGAAACCCAGTCATCTGGGACACCGTTACCGGCGTACTGGGTGATGTGGTTAGCATCACGCCTTCGACGACTGTCTTACTTTCCCTACTTCAACAACTATGGTTTCGGTACCCAATTTTTAAAGCGACTGAGTGGGCCGCCTGCCAGTCGCCAGATGTCGGAATTGAACCTCGTACCGTGGCACCGCAGCCTGACGCCCTAACCACTTGACCACGCTGGCGACATGAAAGATGAGTAATATATCGATTTTCAATGCCGAAGTTGTAGCGGAAAACCGACGACGATGATGTTCTACATTTATTATTATTATTTTTATTTTTATTAATGGGACATTAATATACCAGTTCGAGGTGATGCCACAAGCAAACAGATCGAAGCATGCCACATTACAATCTTGGCGCAAGAAAGCAACCAAAGCATGCAAGTTACAGCTTCACGGTGATGTTACAGGCGAGCAACTTACAGCATTCAAAGTGTTCCAGTAAATGTACTAGTGATTTCTGGCTAACTCGAATGTAATGCCAAAGAAGTCGGTAGCTTCAAGTTTACAGAGCGAAAGCAATGCAAGCTCATTTTACCTTGCTCTACACAAGATCGTGAGTTGATGCTCCCAGAACCGCAAGACGGCGTTGACAAAGCAAAATGCAGCAGGGAATTATAATTTCGAAGAAGCCAAAGTGGGGCCGCAATCAGGGACTCTCAGCAACAATCGCTAACCGAAGAAGCGAAGCGGGAGACTAGAACTCAGCAACAAACTGAAAACTCATCAATGACAATCCGGCTACCCAATTAGTAGCACAAACTAGGTGTTCAAACTATAGCGATTCCTAGTCGACTCTGTAATCCACGAAATGCGAATGCCTAATTAAAATAAAGAACGACAAAGAGAAGGTGCATACACATCTCCAGCGTACATCTCCAAGACTTAAACCACGACGCCCTAGAAATACGCAATCAAATGGGGTGGTTAATTAAGACCCAAATATCTTCGATGTATCAACCACATAGCAGTAGCGCGAGTGAGTTAGGACACTATTCTTGCCTTCTAAGTCACTATAAACTAACCCTAAGCTAAGATAATGGTTAATACGAACCATACACGTGCGATTAAGTGGAAGACGCCAGCGAAAGACAGCGAGCATGACAACGGATCGATAATCCGAGGTCAGCGGTTCAAGGATGATTAAGAACCATTTCACGATTCCAGGATTACGGTGTTCAGACAGGGGTGTTCTAAACGCCTAAAGGAAGCGTGGCGATCTAAATAACATAACAAATAAAGCGGGGATATTTAGCAGGAGTTAAAAAAGAAGTAACTGAAAGATGGGCAGAACATTTCCAGAAACTGCTTAACGAGATTCAGGATTTAGAAGACAATGACGTATTTCTTTTTATTTATTTTCTTGTTTGCAATTTATTTGTTTATTTTACACCTGTTATCGTAACACATTTTTTCTGTGTTAGGAAAAAAGAAATAAAGCTTATTTATTACTAGCTGAAACCCGCGGCATATGCCGCATTTAAAATGTACGACAAATGTAATAACTTTTGTTGCACTAAAGACAGTTTTAAAAGCACGCTAGAGATTGGCAGTAAGGAAAAGTTCCAAAAAATATATTTTCAAATGGAAAGTCTCTGGAAAGGAAACGCTCGTCTCTGGAAGGCGTCCTAATTAATACGACGTTGTTGGATGCAGTAAAAAAAAATCAGGAAAGAATTAATACTCTTATAAGATTATATGTGAGAATTATTTGTGCCACCGAAATAATTTTCAGCTGCTTGCAATCTGTGTTTCTTTTTAGGTTTAAGCCGTTGAGGCGTTGAGCGTCATAAAAATATAAATGCGGTAACTCAAGTCTCCAGTTACGCCGTTACTGTTATTGTTAAATAACTCGATTAATTATTATTTCTTTGTCATTTTAAACTGGCATTATTATTATTATCTCTATAATAGCAACCATAAGTAACTGTTTATAATGTTTATATGCGAGCGAGTTGTCCTTAAATCGCTAGTGAATTAATAGTAGATTGTTCTACAAGTTAAGAAAAGTGAGAGTTTTCCGGCGAATGTAAAAGTTTTACGTGAGCAGGGAAGAATAACTTTTCCAATGTGTTGAACATGCAATGTTTCCGTGTAATTGACAAAAATATCTTTTTAAATAATTTTGGTCAAAGTATGGAAGCGTAATGTTTACTGTACTGTATAAATACAGAGTCCGGCAACGAAGCGGGGGTGGAAGATATTTCTAAAACGATGAGAGTTACATGAATATTGTGTACATAAAAGTTGTAGGTACGAAAGTGGTGCACATTACTAAAATAGTTTTGATTATACAGGGTGTCGCAAAAAAGTATGGCAAATCAAACTTACTTTTTTTTAAATAGAATGCCCTATATTTGGGTAGCTTAAAAGTTTTGTATTGAAATACTCATCATTTTCAGATAAAGTTGTATGGGTCTAACGTCAACTGTTTTGGAGATATTAACGATTTTATGCAAAAAAATGCTGAACTTCAAGGCAACTGCTTTAAGCGACAGAAAACAATTGAATGAAGGAAAACGTTACCAAAAAATTATGATTTTTGTAAACTATCTTTCAAGTGTAAAATGGTGGATCTGGGTATTAATGTTATATAGGGTGCTCAATATTTGCAAATTTAATAATTTCGATTATTTTTCAAATGGAACGCCCTGTATATTTTTGTATTTTTGAAGAGCCCTTTTAATGAGCTTTCTTTTGACATGTTACTTCATACTTCTAAGTTCAACTGTTTTTCAGATATGCCTGTTTGAACATAAAAAACAATTTAAACCCCTTAAGATGCTTTATTTCAAGGGATAAAAACAAACGCCCTTAAAATAGTGATTTAAACGCATGATCTCTCTAAAAATAAAAGCACAAAATCCAGGTTTAGAAAATATAAATTCAGTCAGTGTTGATACAGGAAATTATAAACACGAAAAAAAACGATAAATGCAGGAATAAATTAATTCCACGGTCAAATTAAATCAGATAAAAAAAAGCCAATACACCAAAAGCTTATACGTAATTACACTAAATGTTCAAATAGTTCTCCTTTCCTGTTCTGAGTATTAAAGCTGTACAGAGAATTCATAATCTGCAAATATAATTAGTTTGATTTATTTAAATGGAACACCCTGTATATCCCTGTATTTTTAAAAAGTACTTTTAATGAGCTTTCTTCTTCCACTTCATTTCCTATCTCAAAATTCGGTCGTATTGGTTATTTCTAGTTTTGAGTTCTGGTTCAATTTTTGTATTTTAAGCTTGGTTTTATCTTTTGTTTGAAGAATTCAAGTGTTTAAATCATTATTTTAAAGGCGTTTGTTTTTTATCCCTTGAAATAAAGCATCTTAAGGGGTTTAAATTGTTTTTTATGTTTAAACTCGCATATCTGAAAAACAGTTGGAACTTAAGAGGTATGAAGTAACATATCAAAAGAAAGTTCATTAAAAGAGCTCTTCAGAAATACAAAAATATATAGGGCGTTCCATTTGAAAAAAAAATCTAAATTAAATTTGCAAATATTGAGCACTCTGTATAACATTAATACCCAGATCCACCATTTTACACTTGACAGATAGTTTACAAAAATCATAATTTTTTGGTAACGTTTTCCTTCATTCAATTGTTTTCTGTCGCTTACAGCAGCCGCCTGAAGTTCCGCAATTTTTTGCATAAAATTGTTAATATCTCCAAAACAGTTGACGTTAGACCCATACAACTTTATATGAAAATGAAGAGTATTTCAATACAAAACTTTTAAGCTACCTAATTATACGGCATTCTATTTAAAAAAAGGTAACTTTGATCCGCCACACTTTTTTGAGACACCCTGTATAATCAAAACTATTTTAGTAATATGCACCACCTTAGTACCTACAACTTTTATATACACAATATTTATGCAACTCTCATAGTTTTAGATATATCTTCCACCCCCGCTTCGTTGCCGGACCCTGTATAAATTATGGATGAATCTGTTATTAATTCATTTAGTTCATTTTTAGGTGAAATCAACATGATTTTGAGCAGTTATGAAAAATATCGAAAAGTCACTTTTTTTAATGTCACCAATGGCAATGTGAAAAAATAATACATTATAAGAAAAAGAAAAGCATAATTTTTCACAAGATGTGAGTTTGCAGCTCAATGGCGATGCCAAGCACTACAAATACACAGAGGGAAAAATGGTGTTCTGCCCTGCCGTGTATATACAATTTTTTCAACCGCCAGGATCAGAACCATAAGAAACATATTTTTCGACGACTGACATCGAAAGTAGATTTTTCTCACTGTCATTTGACAACAGAAAGTTGACATTTGCCGCTGAGCGTGCGTTTTCATCACTTTGCCGCTCGCCGAGCGTTTTGGGTTTCCGCGTGAACAAAATAGGTAGCCACGTCCGAATGTTTCCTTGACAATGCCCGTCATTTGTCGAAATAATCGCGCCACATGTCTAATAGACTGTGCGAGTAATGTTAACTTGATTGTCAATTAATATTTGCAATAAAATGAAATATGATATTTTCCATTAATAATATGCTCAGTCGTCGAAAAAATAGTATGTACATTTCGAGCTAAAAGTGCGTGTGCTGCTTTTGCATGATTGTTGGTTTCGGCTTTGCCTCAACCAGCAATATTCATGTGCAAGCGGCAAGAATGCACTTTCAGCTCTTAACATACAATATACTATTTCATTACTCTAAATCAAAATTATGCTGTAATACGGATTGGGCCATAATTATATATAACACAATGAGATAACATGAACAACAAAATAGAATGCTTGAGTATGTAAGAGATGACCATACGAAAAAAAATTATTTTAGTAGGCATGTGTGGTTGACATCTGTCATAATTAAATGTACGTCAGGCCTACTCGAATATTTGCTATTATGTTTATCTCTTTCTTACTCAAGCAATACGTGTTATTTTTTTGTTCGTGTTATCTTATTGCTGTTACAGTGAAATTCCTCTTCGCGGATACATGGACACCTCCCTTGGACGAACAGTTTCTCATGGTCCCGACCGACTCTCATATAATTTGCATTGTGTTAACTCCCTCTTGGACGGACATTCTCTTGAACGGACGCGGGCACAAGAAAATGTTCTCTTAAACGGAAAAAAACAAAATAAAAAATAAACGCCTTGTCTCATTTTTCTGTCGCAAGTGTCGCTGTTGCATTTCTCAATCGCGCCGCCCCACGCCAACTTCGCTGCCTCCCTTCACTGAGGGTCTTTCCGAGTTAACCGGAGATATACCGACTTCATCTTTCGGTACACGCGGGGATTCAGTATTAGTCTGACGTCTATGCGGAAAAGACACAGTGGGCGACACATTCATTGTAGAAATGGCGCCAAATATTAAAATTCTCATGCTTAAACAAAAAATTGAGATTGTTGAAGTTCACAATAGGGAAAAGTCAAGTGTAAGGAACTTATCCAAGCGTTTTGATATCGGAAAAACACAAGCTGCTGTATAATTGAACATAAAGAAAGTATTTTGTAAGGTAACAAATCCTTATCTTTTCCTTAAGTTTTAAGTTTTTTGTTTATTTTAAAAACATTTACACACACGATCATTGAAAATAAACAGGGTTATGCAACACATGTTACACATTTAAAACAATGTTTTTAGAAGGCTACTACAATCGTGTTATCCAGGTAGTACTTCATCTAATGCAGACGATTTCATAAAAGTAGCCCGATATTGCTGAGATTTTACAAGGGGCGATAATATTGGTTGCATTGCATTTTCAATGATTCTTTGTGTACATACATATACGTTTTAAATGTCCCAATTTCTTTAATTACAGTTTTCATTAAAAACCGATTTTTTTTCGTATTTCTTTTAGGCGGACACCCCTCTTGAACGGACACTTTCAGTCGGTCCCGTTGGTGTCCGCCCAAGGGAGATTTCACTGTATACAGACAGATCAATAAAAAAACCGTTTGCGGACGAAAAGTGTTTACGGACGAAAAGCGTTTGCGGCTGTAAAGTGCGGCCGTAAAGTGTTTGCGGACGAAAAGCATTCGCGGACGAAAAGCATTTACGGACGAAAAGTGTTTGCGGACGAAAAATTAATGGTGTCCAAAAAAGTGGCATTTTTGGTACGCAAATGCGTCCGTAAAATCACATTTTATAGTGAGGTCGACGGAAAACAAATTTAGTGCTATAGTGGGCTAACTCATAACCATACAATTGTTGAAATATTGCGATTTTGTTTCTGTCGTACATTATTCAAGTTTTTGATAAAGTTTTGTTAAGAATCGGGTTGGCGTCAGGGATATATTTACAGCATGTCAATTGTTTCCGATAACTGTCAGTATTAACTGTTAATTCTACGCCACGAGCTCTAATTACACATTCTAGACGTCTAGGCATACTGCTAATCAGTCGTGCAAGATTTTCTTGTAGTAACCTATCCTAATGTCCGAGGCCAATTAGGGCGAGTACGAATTGTTCTTCTCAGTTGATCCCACATGTGTTCTATCTGGTTCAGGTCTTGTAAGCAGGCTGGCCAATCCAAAAGTGTAATTCCAACTTCGTTTAGATACTGCAGAGTAATGTTGGCTACGTGTGGCCGTCCATTATTTTGCATTAAACGGAAGTTGTCACCAACAAAATGACTAAACGGAACAACATTTTCCTCAAGAATGTTCCTAATGTACCTATCTGCATTGAGCGCTGCTCTATCACAGATGTTAAGCTCTGTGTGAGCATCTGAAGAAATCCCTCCCCATACCATTACCGAACCTCCAAAAAAAATATGAAGTTGTGGCCATAGCACAAGCAGCATAACGTTCTCCTGGTCTTCTCCATACCCGTGAACGACCATCTGGAGCATCCAAAGTAAATCGAGACTCATCTGTCCATAATACGCATCTCCATTCGGGATCCCCCCAGTTGTGGTAAGTTCTAGCAAAATTTAGCCCATTCTTTAGCCATTCTTAAGCCCATTTTGAACGTTTTCTTTTTGAAACTTGTATAGCCACTTCCGCCGCCACTGCCAACGTGGTCGTAGTATCCATCACAGTTGATGAAGCGGTGATATCAGAAAACTGAACGAAACAATCCGTTCGTGTGTGGCTGAAGTCGTTGTTCGTTTTTACTCGTACAGTTTTGCCCGTGCAGACAAAACTGCCAGAAAAGAACGTCTGTGGGGCCTTAACTTATTGATATTTCATCACCATGTGATACATAACCGTGGATTTTTTGTATTATAAGTATGAATTTAGTTGTGTTTTATATAAAAAGAAACAATATTCACCATTTATATCAAAAATAAAGAAATTGTAGCGAAAAAATGTAGATACCGCCTTTTGACTTTAAATTGCAACAATCGACCGAACACTAAATACAGATTGAAAAAGCGGCATCTACTTGACAATGTTGTATAATGGAAGACTTGATACTATTAATTTAATGAAACGGCAGTTGGCCGTATCTGAACATTTGCGTCCACGAAAACAGACAATAAAGGCGGTATCTAACAAAAGAAAAGAAGAAGGCGGCTTCTACACGCAGATACTGCTTTTTACTTTTGCATTTTGCATATGACGCCTTCTTGCGCTTTATAAGTAACAAAATTTCTGTAGACAATTTTTTCTGAAATTTGTGATCCAATGAAATTAACTCTTTTCTAGTCATGTGGGAAAAATCAACCAATTAGATTATCGTTACATTGAAAACCACCCATGGGTTGTTATCACTTTGTGTACAGCAGTCAGTGCGGGTTGCTATGTTACGTCAAGTTTTTGACAGTTCGCAATGCAGTATTTTAAGATGTCATATTCTTTTTATAATTGCACTTCCACTAAATAAATGTAAATAAATGCTTTCAAGGGCAAAAAATTGTCTAACCGAATATCCCTCGACCGCTGGCGTCGGCCTGTTCCCAAGCAACGTGCTTTCGAAACCTGCAATAAAATTATTGCGTAATTATCACTGTCCTTGGAATATTATAGCTGATAAGTACCGCATTTTTCCATCTGAAAATCATAGTTACAGTGCAGATATCGATTTGTTACTTATCTAAAATGATTGGAATTTTGTACCAATTCCAACGATACCACTAACTCAATTTCGATTTTTTTGCTTCTTGCTTATGACGGCAGTATTGAGCTATACACATTTCAAACTAAATTAATCTTAATAGTAATATACGTTACGAGACCGGAAAGTAGTGTTTTGCAGGTCGAACCAAGTAGATTCCAAACTTGGGGAACTCACGGTTTTCTGTATTTCTTAGGTAATCTTCAAAATGTCGCTATAATAAAGGAAAAAAATTGTTATTCTTCATGTATCGGCATACCTGAAAATCAGCACGTATGCAGGTTTATTACCGACATCGTGGTACAACGCCAACTCTTTTTACTGCAACGTTTCATGCTCTCAAAGAAAGTAGATGTCTTCCAAGCGTTAGCATTCAGGATGTTGCTGAGCAGCAGTTGTTGAATTATAGCTCAATGGTTTTCTGTATTTCTTAGGTAATCTTCAAAATGTCGCTATAATAAAGGAAACAAATTTTTATTCCTCGTATAATCCTTCGTTGATCGGCATACCTGAAAATCAGCCCGTATGCAGGGTACAACGCCAACTATGTGGTATATTTGCAGCGCAATCAAAGCGATGCACAACAATTTGCAAAAGTTTCGTAGTCAAAATAATGTATAGGTTATGTGTAAACATCAGAGGCAAAGACACATTTAATACGCTCAAAAAGTACGGCTTCAATATTTCCTTGCTTCGGCCGTTGGTTGCATTCAGTAACTCTCATTATTATTAACCAAAATTCACTTGCCTTTGAAGCTGTGTCAACAGTTTTGAAAAAACACAGGTAATATGCATAATAAATAATTGTTTTCTGTGATAATATCGCTATTAAAAGTTAAGGGAAGTTTGTTTACAAAAACCCGAAAATAGAAATAAACGAATGCAACCGTGGTACTTTTAGTTGTGTAAACACGGCTTTTAGTTTTCTGCATTATTATAAGTGATGATTATTACGTACAAGGAAGTAAAAGAAATAATAAAAGTACAGGCTCAGACGAAATAGAGGCACGGGTGATCAAATATGGTGGAGAAAAGTTACAAAAAAAGATATACTAACTTAGACAAACATTTGGAAATGAGAAGAAATACCTAAGGCGTGGAACAAACCGATCATTTGACCAATAAGTATGAGGGCCGTTTTCTTTTCAACCTCGGATGGGCCTTAACTGTAAAAGATGTGGCCCAAAATTAATTGGAACTTAGCACATTTTATGTTTGTTTCTAAAACCAGTTTAGTTTTATTTGACAGGAGTTAGAGTTTATTTCGTTGTTAAGAGATAGGGTGAGAAGGCCAGGCTTTGCCAACTCTTTACGAATATTTTTGGCCTATATTCATCCCCATCAATAAATACACATTAGTGGTTAAATGTATATTAAATTCTAATACATATCACAGAGCTTTTATACAGTAAATGTATGCCATATTTACGCCCTACTATTAATAATTACAATCATATGTGTGTAACCTAACGTAATATTAAACGCTAAGTTTGTTATTTTGACCCACTAGTTGCAGAATTGCTGCGTTGTGCCTTTTATATACGATATAATACACAATTAAAACCTGCAACGTCTGTTTTGAAACATAAGGAACTGGCGCTTGTTGCGTGTGTCGTTTACTTTTAGTTGTTATCGCGACACAGAAACTTGACCCATATCTTATCTGGCGCAAGTTATGCAGTTTTTGTAAGCTAATTGCGTGCACTTCTGTATTTACTCTATTTCACATTATTCACTAAAATTCATGTTCAAAAATAGTTTGAACATTCTGGCCGGGTCGCTTGCTGAGCAATCGGGGTTGGTGTGGTTTAGATGCCTGTTGCAGGGGCTGCTTCATGGACATTTTCCTTGGCGTGAGGTGTTGCGTATAAGGGTTCCAAACTGAAGTCGTCTTGGCCGGTGCTGGGCTTCTGTTGTCCCTTGATCCGGCAGTTGTGTTTCCATACACAATAGCTGATGCCGCACAGTAGGCCAATGACCAGTATTGTTACTATACTGCTGACAGACCCTGTCGTAATGGATAGGTGCCTCCAGTGTGTAGTGGATAGGTCATGTATTATTTGCTGCTGTCGAGTTAGCAGCACGCTTACGTGACCTGATGTTTCCAGACTCGGTTCTTCGGCTAAGCTTGGATACTCGATTCCCATTGATCCTGCCTGTCATGTAATGTTGACTTGCAGAATCTTGTTAAATGTTGCAACGACCGGGATCGTACTGAATGATCGTGCTTAGAGAATGTGTTGTCCTGTGTGGATATAGCACTCTGCAGCGATCTGGATGACTCCGGTATCTTCAAGAATCACTTCCTCTCGTACGTCGTTACAGATGATTGCTGCACTGGTGGCCTTGTTGGCTATAAACATCCATGTGTTTGCTTTGTACAGCTCCTTCCATCTTATTGTGGTGACATTGTAGCGTTGTATGCTACATGGCACCTTGTCCAAGCGTTGATACATCTCGTCGATGATGCAGTTGGGATTTTTTTCGACACTATTTATGACAGTAGGTGTCCATAAATAAGTGTGTTCCTTTATTGGAATGCTGACCTCGAACTTGGAAGGTGGTATGCTGAAGTACTGCTGATGGTTGTAGTCCACAGCTAAGAATAGGGATGGCGGTGACCTTGATGACTTCGTATTCGGTTACTTCGGTGATATGGAAGTATCCAAATATCTTAATGGCTTCCTTGGTTTGTCCCACCTCCATCTTGAACACTGGCGATGGCAATATTCGTAAGTTTGGTGGTTGCTTCAAGAACAGCTGACTTATTATTGTTGCAATTTCAGCTGGTGATACGAACTCAAATAAATGGCTCCGCTTGAACACTGCGTCAAGCAACTTCTTGTATTTTTCTGCCACTTCCTGCAAATAGTTGCTGGCAACTTGGTATGCTGACAACACGTGAACATTTAATTTATTGGCGTCAATGGATCTGTACCAGGCCTTCATTTCGTTAATAAGGCGAATTCCTTGGTTGAATTTTACCCGGAAGTTTTCTAGCTTTGTTGTGATCCTGCTTTCTGTATTGTTCACTGTAGTTATTGCTGTTAACATCAACTTCGCTTGGTGACCGGAAGCGTCGATTAGTACCTGCTGATTCTTGTCTAGATCAGCGATGTCCTTATACACTTCTTCGTTTACTCCAAACACTGATGTCAGGAACTTCCCTAGTAGTCCTCTTCGTGTTCGGTGTGAAGCTATTGTCCGGATGCTCCTCATGTTCCACAGGATATTGATTTGTTGTTCCATTATGTGGTGCATGAGTTAATAATAATAATAATAATAATAATGGACTTTATTGTCACACAAGCAACTTCAAATATTTACATTATAACACAAACAAAAATTAAGGAACAAAAAAAAATGTGTGATAAAGGCGGAGTTCAGGTGTTATGAAACACCTGTTCTTCCACTCAACCTTGTTAAATAATTGTTACTGCAACCATATTTAATTAGGCGGTCGGTAGACATTACCACTGTTAGATTTGTACTTAAGTCATTTGTGGTTGACAAAATTAAATTCAGAACTAACGGATAATTTCTATACATTATTTTAAGTAAAAAGATACTCCTAGGCACTGCGTTGACGTTCAAAGAGATACTTTGACAAACGTCGTTTAAAACAAGAAATTGGAAGGTTTCTTATGCGAGATGGCAAGGAGTTATAAATATTTGTCGCGGTATATGTAAAAGAGTGTTCAAAAAGTGCAGATTTGTGAATTGGTATACTTAAGAGCCCTTTGTTCCTAATGTTGATGTTATGAACATCTGTTCTAAATCTCAGCCTATCAAAAAGATAAGTAGGCGTTTTAGACAAAAGTAATTTATGAACAAAGCATGCGAAGTGCAAAAAACGACGATTTCTCATGTTCAACCATTTAGCGTCTCGGAATTTGTGAGAATTATGATCAAATTTGCGCAAGCCATAAATTAATCTTAGACATGAATTCTGAATACGTTGTAATCTTTTGGTATTTGTACTATCCAAACAAGGACCATAAACAATATCTGCAAAATTAAAGTGAGACAAAACAAAGGAGTCGCATAGAACTTTTTTAGTATCAATAGTGAGAAGGTGTCTGTGTATGTAAAGAATTTTTAAGTTGTTAAAAGCTTTTTGTATACATTTACTAACATGGCCGTTAAATCTTAAATTGGGGTCATTATTAGTCCCAAATTTCGACAAGAACTCTGTATAGGTACAGCTGCACCCTCGACGTTGATAGTAATTAAAGGTAATATTCTCTCTCTATCTTTTGATTTACAAAATAGCAGAACTGACGATTTTAATGGGTTAATAAGAAGAGAATGTTTTTTGGCGTAGCAATAAGATTAGAAAGATCTATATTTATTATATCATTTGCTTCTTGAATATCCGACAAATTAAAAGGCATGTAGAGTTGGGTGTCATCCGCATAAAAATGACATTTGCAGTTTTTAATAATACCAACAAAGTCTGTAGTATAAATTATATATAGTAACGGGTCCTAAGATAGAGCCCTGAGGAACTCCGAACTCAACAATCTTTCCATTTGAAATTGAATTATTTATCTTAACCATCTGAATTCTGGTCGAAAGGAAACTTCTTCTAAATTTGATCGCATCTTTATTAAAACCAAAGTAGTGTAATTTAGACAATAGCAATTCATGGTCGATCATATCAAACGCCTTAGAGTAGTCTAAAAGAACCAAAATAGTGATGAAGTTATTATCCAAAGCGTTAAATATATCGTCCATTATGCAAGCGAGCGCCGTTGTGCAGCTATACCCCTTACGAAAACCTGACTGCTCCGTGGGAAGAATGTTGTATAAAGAAAGAAATCTCCGAATTTGTTTTTCCATAATTTTCTCCAGCAGTTTGGATAAAGTAGGTAATATATTAATAGGACGTAGGTCCTTTAAAGTAGATGGAGATTTTGTTTTCGGAAGAGGAGTGACGTATGCTATTTTCCAGCTATCGGGAAAGTAGCAATTTTCCAAGCAACAGTTGATTATGTGAAGCAAATATTTGATTATAAAGGGAGAGCACATTTTAATCATATTAATGCTAATGCCGTCGAGACCAGCAGAATTTGAAGTAATAGAATTTAAAGATTCAACTACATCGTTTATCGTCGCAAGAGAAAAACCAAATGGATTAGTGATATTATTATTTGAATTATTTTGATAAAAATACTTTAAATTGGCATCAGGTTCACGTTTGTATTTACTGACTTCATCCACAAAAATGTTATTAATTGCATCGGCATTAGAAAGATGTGGTGGAATAATGTCATTTTTGCATTTTAATTGAATGTCCAATTTTTTGAATGCTGTCCACACGTTATTTTTATTTTTACTCAGGACCGACTGAAAATATGCACGTTTTTCACGCTTGATAGCACTGGTTGTAAAATTGCGTAAAGTTTTATAATACGTCCAATCATCACAATTTTTCGTTCTTTTAAATTTTCGTAGCGCATTGTTGCGTAGTGCAATAAGTAGTTTTACATTATCTGTCAACCAGGGGGCTTTAGGTTTGGTAATCCGCACAGTGCGAATAGGTGCATATATATTAAATATTAATAAAATGTTGTCGCTAAGAAATTTAACTTTAGAATCAATATCAGAAAGTCTGAGCATTCTATCCCACGGCACAGATTCCAAGGCAAGCGCAAACGATTCCTGGTCGAAATTTTTGAAGTCTCTGTAGGTTTTAAAGTTAGTTTGGTTGTATGAATCTTTAATAATTACATGACAGAAAGTTAAAAAGTGATCTGATATATTATGCATACTTCTCACACCACACTCACTAATAATATCAGTATTGGATGTTATAATAAGATCAATAAGAGTGGATGAAAATTCAGTAACCCTAGTCGGTTCTGTGATAATTTGCCTTAAGCCGTACGTTTCTAGTAGATCTAAGAATTTTAAACAGTTGCTATTATTTGTGTTGAAATCAATATTAAAGTCACCTACGCATAAAACATTATCACAGCGAGGAATAACAGATGCTAAAGTGTCGTCTAAGGCGTTAAAAAATTCGTCAAATTCTCTTCTTCAAGCTCGATAAATGATGCCAAGAGAATATCGCTGCTTATTTATCGTAACGTGTGGGACATTAGTTTTGAGAAACAGTTTGACTTGAAACTTCTACTTGATTTTGATGTCTGATCTAGTTACCATGAAACTGGTAAACGAATCATGTTTTGTTTTTATTGATAAACGTCAAATTTATTCAATAACTTAGTTCAAAATGTCGTACAAACTTGGAGTTCGCAAAAGTATCTATCGCTGTGTTGGACGGTTGCCCAAATGTGAAATTGTTAACTTGTTCACAGATCAAAATGTTAGCCAGGAAACGATTTATAGGACAATAAGAGAATGCGAAGAGGGTATACCTTGCACTAATTTGCCGAAAACTGGAAGACCTCATGTTTTGGCTCAAAACAGGATTAATAGACTGGTACAATCCGCTCAAGACAGAATTCGAATCTCTAGTCGAAATCTGGGTCGCCGTTTTGGGGTCTCATACAAGACCGTCCAGAGAATTTTGTCCAGAAATGGTGTACATTATATAAAAAGAAGGAAAAACATTTCTCTGGACGGTCTTGTATGAGACCCCAAAACGGCGACCCAGCTTTCGACTAGAGATTCCAATTCTGTCTTGAGCGGATTGTACCAGTCTATTAATCCTGTTTTGTGCCAAAACATGAGGTCTTCTAGTTTTCGGCAAATTAGTGCAAGGTATACCCTCTTCGCATTCTCTTATTGTCCTATAAATCGTTGCCTGGCTAACATTTTGATCTGTGAACAAGTTAACAATTTCACGTTTGGGCAACCGTCCAACACAGCAATAGATACTTTTGCGAACTTCAAGTTTGTACGACATTTTGAACTAAGTTATTGAATAAATTTGACGTTTATCAATGAAAACAAAACATGATTCGTTTACCGGTTTCGTGGTAACTAGATCAGACATCAAAATCGAGTAGAAATTGCAAGGCAAACTTTTTCTCAAATCTTATGTCCCATACGTTAAAAGATAACCATAATTGTTCATAGTGTATACTATTTTCACAATTCATTACTGTAAACGCTATATTGTTTTTAATATAACACGCCAATCCTCCACCGTGCAACAAGCGATCCTTACTTATAATTTTATAACCGAATATTTTGAAAGTGTCATTACAAATGTTAGAATTTAACCAGGTTTCAGAAATAGCAATAATATCGTAATCGAATTGATATACGTGATCCTTGAATTCATCAAAACCAGTGCCCAGTGATCTTATATTAAAATGAGCAATTTTAAGCAACATGAGTATTTACAAATTCAGTTCAACAGATAACAAAACAATACATTTAAACATGTGTACGGAAATATGGCATAAATCTAAATATACAGACCTCTATTATCTACCACAAATAAATACAGCAAAAATGTAAATAAAAGCAAAAACCCTTTATGCGGAATAAAGCAAAATGGAAATATTTTCAGTTACTGTAAACAATTACAAGTAACAGTTGGTAAAAAATATATATACATTTTGCAAGGTAACAAAATTAAAATTAAAATTTAAACAATTATGGAAAAACTGACACAAGTGCAAAAAACGTAATCGTGCAACTGCCAACGGAGGTGGTTGGTGCCCGAAAAAGACATTTATTAATCGCATACTTTTTCAAGTTCTATCAGATTCCGGCAAGTATGTTTTTTCCCCTGCTTATTGATAAAAATCACACCATCTTTTAACCAGACATTCTTAAAACCAAATTGTTCCACCGCACAGTTCAGAACTTCAAGTCTGTTTCGCGTAAGATCTTCTTTAACGGTTAACTTGGTGCCTTTTAGTTTTTTTTTTATTTTGGAAAACGAGATTACGGTACCTGTAACTAGCGAACTTGACAATAATTCCACGGGTTGTTTTGGCCACAGTGTTGTAAGAGCCCACACGATGAGATCTGTCGATCTGGTCCGCAGATAGCTGTATCCCAAGCTTATTGTTGATCATATCGAGGACGAGTTCATCTGTATTTTAATTTTTTTCTTCTTGAACACCGAATATTCTAATACTGTTTCTCCTGGTATATTGTTCAAGTTCGTCAACCTTTTTATGGAGATCTTGTTTTTCCTTCTCTAGAGTTGCAATCCGATTTTCCAAGGCATTACATTTATCCAATAATGCATCGAATTTGGCTGTCAATGCTTTTGTGACGATATCTGCCACCTTCGCTGCAAGATCTTCTACGAAAGAACCGGTGGCCACATGTTCGGTAATTGTAGTTTTTAATGTCCGATTGTTGGTTTTGGGTGAACACCATTGTTAATTATTCTACTCAATTCAATATAGCAGCACTAAATTCGAGACTACCACGTTAGCACGTCTACTTGGTACGCCTGTTACCCACGCCCTAAGTTGAACGTAGCTTTAGATTATCCATTATCTTAATTAAGGAAACATTTAGATTATAGTTATCAATTTCCTGTGCGATATGCGAGTCTCCCAGACTCATTTTAATGTAAGCTTTCTTTGTATCTAAAAGTTTCGAGTTAAGATCAGAATCGACTTTATTTTAGTTCAGATTCGGCATTGCTGGTAGACGGTTCTGGTCTGAATTCCGTCCTATTTTAATGTGTGTAAATAAAACAAATAGTTTTTAAAAACTCGTTTCATTGGACGTTAAACGAAACTGGCGCAGTCGGTAGGATACACAAAGGGCACTAAGCATTTTTCGAAAATTAAAAATCAATGTGCACCTTAGCTTTTTAGTCTTTATTGTGTATCCTGAAGATCTACCACCCCATTGCTGGCATCGAGGTCCAGGTCTCCACGGAACAAGCATCGTCCACCGGATTCCTGTGAAGCAGAAGCCACAACCCCAGGACCAACCTTTGCTGCTCTTTGAGTGGGACAGCCATCGCCCCGGAGAAGCATCGCTGGTTCCGGTTCCAGCCTATTGGAGGCACCTGATCATCGTGATCAACTGACTATCGAAGTCACCTACCTACTCATCATGCAAATGTAAGCAATTTAAATCGCTCTATAAGTGCAAGTGAAATTTAAATTTACTAATTAAAACTAATACTAACCTAATATTAATTTATAACTTGTAAGTGCATTTGATTATCGAATTAAATCAAATATCTCGATATCGATAGACGATATGAGCCATTGGTTTATTTCATAATCAATCATTGCAATTTAGCTATTAAGATCAAGCAAAGCGCGGTTAAGCCAGACCACTCAGGGTAAACGCTAAGTTTACTTAATAGAATACCTGAGTATGCTCACGCTTTGTGTGTAGGCACCTTGATTTAGGCCCCAACTAATATTTAAAACATTTATATAAATTAAAGTGCGCGTAAACGCATGAGCGACACGGATAGCAACACGGATAGCGACACGGATAGCGACGACCAGCTAGTGCAGATAGCTGCTCCGACAAATCGACGAGCAATAATTAGGCCCGCCAATTTTAATCCCAATTTAAATTACCCAAACATTATGAGCACACAAGCTCAAGTTCCTACTTCCGGAGTACAAGCTCCACCGCCAGTGCAGCAAGCACCTCCTCTTGTAGCGTATCCCCCTGGATTTCACACTTCTTTGCTGAACGAAATCCCTAAATACCAAGGCGATCCAGCAGAATTAACTGAGTATATCAGAGCTGTCGAGGACATTTTCACACAATTTTGGCAACCCGATCAACCAACAGCATATATCAACAAATTACTCCTTTCTTCCGCACGAAACCGTTTAAAAGGCGCTGCCCTAGAAGTAGTCACTGGTCAGACATACTATTCTTGAGACGCTTTAAAACAAACTTTAATTGAAAACTTTGGCGACCAACGTTCAGAGTTGAACATTCGAATAGACTTAACTAGATTACGACAATCTCTAAAAGAATCCCCGATCGAATTTTATAATAAAATTAGATCTATATTAGCTATTTTAAATTCCAAAATTTCTTTAGGCCCTAAAAACCAAACTATAAAAGATTATAAAGTACAAGACGCTAAAGACCTAGCTTTAAAAACACTTTTAAGTGGTTTACTTGAACCCCTAGGAAGCTTTCTACGAAGTAGGGCTCCCAAATCATTAGAAACGGCATTACAATACATTAAAGAAGAATTGGATATACGCTATTTCCAAAATTCTAATCGAACTTCTATGAATCACCCAAAATTCACAGCAGTTCCACACAATAACCAAAAATTTCAATCACCTTATAAGACGCAGCCAAATCTGCGAAATTTTAATTACAATCACCAAAATTTCAACCAAACCCCGCATTATAATCAAGCCCAATTTCAACCCCATAATCAACCCCAATTTCAACACCATAATCAAGCCCAATTTCAACACCAAAATCAATATAAACAAAACACTTTCCCTGCCAGAAATCAGAACTCACACGTAACATCTGCAAGATTTGCAAATAATCAAAATGTATTTGCCCCTAAAAGAAACTTCCAACCAACTTTTAAACCAGAGCCGATGGAATTATCCACGATCAATAAACGACCGGCTTCCCATCAAGCTTCCAGAGCTGCCCCGAATAGCCCTTTTAACCCAAATTATAGACAACAATATATACAACAATCAAATCAAAAACCAAATTTCATTTCGCAAGAGTTGCATCATACGCAATTGTTTGCAGAGCCTGAACAATATCCCGAACAAAACTCAGAAGGTCAACAATACGATTTATTCCCCAATGACAAAAATAATTTTTTAAATTTTCCTGAGGTCCACCCTAATGAAAATTACGAACCTCAAGAACTAGACAGTACCCCGGACTACTTTGAGTTTCCCACTCCAGATGATAGAGAAAATTTTTAGATAACAGCCTCGGAAAAATCGATTCATTTTCAATTAACCCATCTCCTTCACTACCTTATATCCTCTTACCTAACTCAAATAAAAAACTTCTTATCGATACCGGTAGTTCAAAAACCATTTTAAATCCTAATTTTGTTTATGAAAATTTCCCCGAATCAATTTATGAATCTCCATTTGAAATTAAAACTAGTCATGGAACTACTGTACACCAATACGTAGCTGATGTGCCAATACCTGCATTATTTAATGAAGAAGGCACCCATCAGGTTTACCTTTCTGATTTTCACCCGTCATATATAGGTCTTATTGGATCTGACCTATTGTCTCTTTTACCCGCCAATATCGACTATAAATGGCAACACATCCAAACTGAAAAAACTGTAATCCCATTCTACTACAATGAAACTTTAACAAAAAAGGAAAAACAAAAACGTAATTATTGCAATTTCATGAAATCCGCAAGTCAAGCTACAATAATGCAAATAAATGTGGAACCCCGATCAGAACAATTTATTAAACTCCCAGCAGTAGGTAAAAACGGAATTAAATTAGCCCCCAAAATAAAAATTACAAATCAATTAATAATGCCTTCAGCAATAGTTCGACTTCACAACAATTATTTTATGACATCCATTATTAACCTATCAAACGACCCGCAAACAATAACTGTAGACCAACCTCTTTTACTTGACGATTATACCGGACCCGAAGAAAACTTCATTGAAATTAATAACCACAATTTCAATTTAAATCAAAATTTAAATCAACAAAAAGTCCAAAATAAACAAAAACTTTTAGACAATCTCAGAAATAATCTCAGAATAGATCATCTTAACAACGAAGAAAAATCACTATTTACAAACCTGTGTCATGATTACAAAGACGTTTTCTATCATCCAGAAATTCCTTTATCTTCTACGAACCTAACTAAACACCACATTCGTACTAAAACAGACGAGCCCATATTTACGAAAATGTATAGATATCCTCATTGCCATAGAGAAGAGGTTCGAGCTCAAATTCACAAGATGCTCGAAGAGAAAATTATTGAACCTTCAGAAAGCCCCTACAACTTTCCTGTGTGGATGGTCCCAAAAAAATTAGATGCATCCGGTAAACGTAAATTCAGATTAGTTATCGATTATAGAAAACTAAATCAAAACACAATAGAAGACAAATTTCCAATACCAAATATCGAGTCAGTGTTAGACCGTTTAGGCAGATCAAATTATTTTACCATCCTCGACTTAGCGAGCGGATTCCACCAAATAGAAATCGAACCTAAAGACAGAGAAAAAACTGCCTTTTCGACAGAAGAGGGACATTTTCAATTTCGGCGTTTAGCATTCGGCCTCAAAAACGGACCGGCGGCTTTCCAAAGAATGATAAACACGGCACTAACCGGACTTACCCCTTCACAATGCATGGTATATCTTGACGATGTCATGATATATTCAACTTCTTTGCAAGAACACCTACAAAGACTAAAAAACGTTTTCCAAAGATGTCGAGATACGAATTTAAAAATACAATTAGATAAATCAGAATTCCTTCAGAAAACTGTTAAATATTTAGGTCATCTCATCACGCCCGACGGTATTAAGCCCGATCCCTCAAAAATTGAAGCAATTAAACATTTCCCTTTGCCTAGGACCAAAACTGAAATTAAATCATTTTTAGGATTATTAGGCTATTATAGAAAATTCATTAAAGATTTCGCTAAAATTACAAAATTCCTAACTGTTTGTTTAAAAAAGGATAACAAAATTACCCCGGATCAAAATTTCATAGAATCTTTCAAACACCTAAAAACAATATTAACCAATGAACCAATTCTCACGTATCCAGATTTCAATCAAACTTTCGAACTTACAACCGACGCTTCAAAAGTGGCCCTAGGAGCCGTACTTTCTCAAAATTCAAAACCTATTTGTTTCGCCTCTCGAACGCTCAACGAAACAGAGCAACGCTACTCTACAATTGAAAGAGAACTTTTAGCCATAGTATGGGCAACTAAAAACTTTAGACCCTATCTTTTCGGAACTAAATTTATTTTATACACCGATCACAGACCATTAGTGTGGCTTCGGAATTTAAAAGAACCTAATTCGAAATTAACCAGATGGGCCCTTAAATTAGAGGAATTTAATTTTGACATCAAATACTTACCCGGCAAAAGCAATAAAGTAGCTGATGCACTTTCCCGAATAGAAATCCATCCATTAACAATAAATGATAAGTTTAAACAAATACGGTTCAATGTTCAAAAAGTATAATTTACAACACAACCAGCTACAGCTTAAGGTTCACACACTAGTGAAGTTTGTTAACAGGAAGTAGTACATTAAACAACAGAAAAAGTGGGAGGTATTACCAACTTATCAAAAAACTAAACATAATAAAACAATAATTTGAATGTAACTTATGTAACTTTAATACTTCCTCCCAAAATATTGTTCATATGATATTAAACCTAGCATCTCACGGATCTTCTCAAATCTCACGCGCTGTAAGGGTTTGGTAAAAATGTCTGCCACTTGATTTACCCCATCTACATGCTGCACGTCAATTTCTCCTTCATTATATTTTTCTCGCACAAAATGGAACTTTATTTCGATGTGTTTAGATCTCTTGTGGAACGCTGGGTTTTTCACTAGTTTGAGGGCACTCGCATTGTCCATTTGAAGTGCTGGAATCAGTTGTAGCTCACTTACGTTACTAAGCAAACGTTTCAGCCACACAACTTCCTTGGCGCCTTCACTGGCTGCGATATACTCGGCTTCTGTGGTTGAAAGAACAACACTTCTCTGTTTTTGACTCATCCAGCTGACAGCTGCACCAGAATATTTGCAGACAACGCCAGTTCTTGAGCGTCTTGTATTTACATCCCCTGCGTAGTCTGCATCACTGTACGCTTCCAATTCGCCTATCTTATGGTTGGGTTGGAAAAACAACCCAAAATCTGGTGTACCTTTTAAATATCGGAAGATGCGCTTGACTGCTTGCCAACTTGAAGCCTTGGGATGTGCCAGAGATTCTGACACCAAGCTGACAGCAAATGTGATGTCCGGCCTTGTTGCTACCGACAAATACATTAGGCTGCCCACTGCTTCTCGGAATGGCACTTCCGTACCAAGATCAGGATCTGCTTCGTCCTGCTGCACATATCCATCACAAGGAGTAGTCACAGCATGGGAATCGGCCATGTTGAAGCGTTCTAGGATCCTCCGAATGTATGCCTGTTGACCTATAAAAATATTGCCATTAGGGGATTTCAAAAGTTGTATGCCTAGAAAACAATCTAGTGCATTCGTGGTAATTTTAAAATCTGTTTTTAATTCACTTATAAAATGTTCTATTTCGATACTGTTATTTCCCGTTACCAGTCCATCGTCAACATAAACTGCCACTATAATTTTGTTTTTACAGGTTTTTCTAACGAACAAACACGGATCAGCATCACTTTGCATAAAGTTCTGCTTCTTGATCATAAAATTAACCAGACGCTTGTTCCAGCATCGAGGTGCTTGCTTCAGCCCATACAAACTTTTATTCAGCTTGCAAACTCGCCCAGATCCATCATCGAAGCCCTCGGGTTGCTTCATGAATACTTGTTCTTCCAGATCCCCATATAAAAATGCTGTCTTCACGACAAACTGCACCAGACCAAGTTTTTCAGATGCTGCCACACTCAGTACCGTTCTCACTGTGTCAAAACGTGCCACTGGACTGAACGTTTCCTCGTAATCTATACCATGCGTTTGTGCGTAATCTTTTGCTACCAGTCTTGCCTTGAACCGCTCCAATGATCCATCGGGTTTTATCTTCACCCGCAACACCCAACGGTTTCCTATTAATTTTTGACCCTGTGGCAAGTCCACCAAGTCCCACGTGTTGTTTTCTTCCAGCGAAGCCAACTCTTCGTGCATTGCACTCGTCCAATTCTGCTTCTCGTCTGAATGCATTGCCTCAGCATACGTCAGGATCGGGAGGTGTTCTGCAAACATCACATAGTCCTTCAAATAAACCGGCTTCTTTGTGGTTCGTTTGGAAAGCAATGTCGCAGCTTCCTCACCACCTTCCGCCACATTTTCTGCTGCAACAGGTTCGACTGATGCCTCCGGCTCTTCTGCTTCTTCAAAAGCTTCCTCCAGAACATGCTCATCCTCTCGAATCTGTTGCTGCTGTTTTTTATGAATTTCTTCGCTGCTGGAAATTACAATCTGCATTTGTGTAGCTTCAACTTCTTTTTCTTGCCGCATGTCAGGTGAAACTAGTGGGGATTTCTTACCTATAACGTTTTCTGGTTTAAAAACCACATCGTGACTGGTCACGACTTTATTCTTTTGGTTTATCCATATTCTGAACCCGTCTTTTTCCCCACAGTACCCCACAAAATGACCCGCAACACTTTTCATGTCCCATTTCTGCCGATGTTGCTTTGGCAGGTGAACAAAACACTCGGTTCCAAAAATTTTAAAGTGATTCGGTTTCACAGCTTCTTTCTTATACCATAATTCATACGGTGTCTTGTTGTCCTCAGGAGTGGGCCCCGTTCGGTTCAGGATATATGCAGCAGTATTTACAGCCTCAGCCCAAAGTTTAATTGGCAAGTTCTTTGTATGAATCATAGATCGAGCGCTTTCAACAAGCGTTCGATTTTCCCTTTCTGCAGCCCCGTTCTGCTCTGGCGTGTACGGCATTGTTGTTCGCAGATTAATGCCCTTGGAATTTAAAAACACTTTTACACTGGTGTTATTAAATTCTGTCCCTCCATCACACACAAGTTCTTTCGCGATGTGTCCTGCTGTCGAAAGTTCATTAATAAAGGTTTTTACGCATTCCGGCACTTCCGATTTTTGTTTTAGAAAAAACACCCGTCTAAATTTGGTGTATTCGTCCTTGAAGCACAAAAAATATCTCGCACCGCCAATCGAACATTGCTGCATTGGGCCGCAAACATCTGCGTGAGTGCGTTCGCCAGCCACTGTTGCTCGATCCTTGCGTAGTCCGAAGTGCGTTCGGTGTTGCTTACCAAGGGCGCAACCATCGCAGAACTCTTCGTCAACTTCGACTGAAATTCCATGCTTTTCTAAACACTTCTTCACGTGGCGTTTGTTTTGATGCGCCAACCGTTCGTGCCACAATTGCAGTGTGTTTGTTTTTGCTGCAACAAAAACTTCCTGTAGAATACCAGGCCCGCTTACACGCATATTTAATTCGTACAACCCCTTAGAAGTCTTTTTACCAGTTAACCGCACTTCACCGTTCTTCAGAAATTCGCAAGCTTTTCCTGTGGCTCGGAACTCGAATCCCTTGTTGACGGTTTGACCAATCGAAAACAGATTTCTGCCAATATTGGGTACATACCACACATCCTGAAGATAGTTGCGTTTCCAACTGCCGTTTACTTTCATTTCTACATTTACAGTACCTTGACCATTCGCGTAGATAATTTCAGAATTTCCCACCTGAATCTGCTGTGGTGTTTGAAATTCTTCAAAACTTGAAAAATAATCCTTCCTTGATGTCATGTGCGCTGTTGCACCAGAATCCGCCAACCACGCATCCGATTCTTTTGCGCCCCCTACAGCCCTGCTTACAAATGCGTCGCCAGCTGGTTTAAAATGCCTGCTTCTTGAATTGGTGGCGCCCTCTGGCGGCTTCGTATTGCACTGTTTTGCAAAATGGCCGTATTTCCTGCATTTGAAACATTTCGGCCCTTTCTTGTGTTTTTCATCTTTCTTACCGGATTTCGCCACCAGGGCTGTCGAACTACCTCCTTTTTCAGGCAACCGCATTTCTATGAGGCGAAGTCGTTCTGTTAATTTATTTACGGTTCTCTCATCCAGTGGAACCGACTCCCAAACGCTCTTAAATTCAAAATACTCACGGGACAGCGTTGACATAATACGGCTCATTAGCAAAAGATCTGGTAGCTGTGTTTGGACTAGTTTCTTCAGCTCGTCGTTTAGTTCACTGAAGTTCCTCTGAAGGCGGGATATATGAGTTGTGATGTCCTCCGTTGGATCCTGCTCGCTGCTAAAAAACTGCTCCATGAGTCTGTCAAGACGCTGGCCTGAGCTTTGTTCGTATACAGATACCAATTTGTCCCACATTTGTTTTGAAGTTTCACACGTGGCAGTCAGGTCGACGTTAGCATCGTTCATCGCACTTACAATTATCAATTGAGCCAAAGCGTCGCTTTTCATAAAAGCCTTCGACTCCGTTGTGTAAACTGCACGATCTGCTCCATCTTCTGCTGGCTCTTTTGGATGAATACGTGTACCCCTTACGACTTCCAGAACATCGTTATGCCTCAACAATAACTCAACCTGTCGTCGCCACCTGCTCCAATTACTAGCGCCTTCTAGCTTATCTATCTGTGTCTTGAAATCTCCCATTTTCCGTCGTTTCTTTTTATTTAATAACGATGTAAATGTAGATATTCAGCGCGTCACCGAACGCGATACTTTCGAACACTTCACACGAGTCTCACTTCAACAAAACGTGCACGTGATCAGTTCCGTACTTGCAGAAAACAAAAAACAGTTATAAGCGGCGTGGGCACATAACCTGATAAGTTTAAACAAATACGGTTCAATGTTCAAAAAGTATAATTTACAACACAACCAGCTACAGCTTAAGGTTCACACACTAGTGAAGTTTGTTAACAGGAAGTAGTACATTAAACAACAGAAAAAGTGGGAGGTATTACCAACTTATCAAAAAACTAAACATAATAAAACAATAATTTGAATGTAACTTATGTAACTTTAATAATAAATAAGGAAATTATGACTGAAATCGATAACATATTGGACGACGCGAACAGAATAGATACCCCAAATCCAAATCGACAACCGTCTAATGTTAGTATTATCCCAGAAAGACCCTATACACCTGACTTCAATGACTTTGATATACCTATATTTAACCCACCATCAAATTCAGCTTTAAGTAAATCAACACCACAACGCCCTAATGACGACGAAAATAATTCCTTGACCGACACTATTCACACACAACTAGAATCGACACCTGCGATTGACATATGCGAAAAACCTTTACAATGTTTTCCCAGACAAATTGAATTTATAGAAGCTACTTTACCCAGAAATATTAAAATTACAACGTTTGACAACAACAAGCACATATCTGTCTTTTTAAATCAGGCTAATAAAGAAACTAAATTTCATGAATTAATGATAAAATACTGCGAGCCGAAAACACACTATTATTGTCACTTTGCAAACGATAAATTATATCGAGATTTTTCTCAATACATTATTTCGATATCTAATGAAAATACTCCGAAATTTCACCGCTGTATGACGCAAATCACCTACGTCACCGACCCTGAGTCGAGACAAGAAATTATTCAAAATTACCATTTAGGCAAAACTAATCACCGCGGAATAAATGAATCATATGAACACCTCTTTAGAAAATACTATTGGAAATCAATGTACAAGGACATCGAACATTTCATTAATAACTGCGAAACCTGTAAACAACAAAAGTACAATCGACACCCTCTTAAACAACCGCTACAGATGACACCTACATATAATAGACCTTTTTATACACTTCATATGGATATTTTTCAAATCAACAATCAAAAATATTTGACTATAATTGACTCCTTTTCCAAATTCGCACAAGCCTACTATTTACGATCAAGCAATATGATAGACATTACGGACCGATTATTTTATTTCATTACTACTTATACCTCTCCTCAAATTCTTGTTGTGGATAATGAATTTAATAAAGAACCTTTAAAAAATTTCGCAAAATTACACCAAATCACGCTTCACGTAACTACCCCATATAATCACACGTCAAACTCACCTGTAGAAAGATTACATTCTACTTTAATCGAACAGTACAGACTCTTAGGAAACATTCAAGAGTACCGCAAAATTCCTTATGCAATTTTGGCTTACAACCACACATTACATTCCAACTTAAATTATACACCGTTTGAAATTTTATTCGGACACACCGAATGTAAAAACCCTTTTGACTTAGATTATACGACAACGTTTATAGACACTTATATCAACGATCATCAAACTAAAATGAAAGCTATTTACAATAACTTATCCGATAAACAAGAAAACACAAAAAATAAACGAAATGAAAAAATCAATAAGTCGCGAAAAATTCATACTTTCAAAATTAACGATCAAGTATATATAAAGACGAATGAACGTAACAAAAAGAAACCTAAGTTCATAGGACCATACACTATTACCAAAATACACGAACACGACACTTACGATTTAACAAATCAACCGACAGGTCAAACCCTAAAACGACACGCTAACGATTTACTTCCTATTTCAGAAAAATCGTCATTACATGCATCACCTGGACCTTCGCGCTTGGCAAAGTAACGATACACCCCCTTTCGAATAATCCTGGACTGTACCCATTGACCAAAGGAAATGCATTCCTTAAGGAAAGTGACTGGACTTTAATTAAGATATTAGACTATTCCCCAGTATTAAATAATTACGACGTTTTACAACAAAACATCTTGAGAGCTATTCATAACCTCACTAATAAACACTACGAGACAGCTTATGCCATTTTCGACTATGATAATCAAATACTAATTTTAAAACAGTATTTACAAAAAACCAATCAATTAATTAATCAATTATTTCCGACAACTAAAATTCACAAAAGAAGTATAATTGACGGACTAGGCAGCATAATTAAATTTGTAACAGGTAATTTGGATGGCAAAGACGGACAAAGATACGAACAATTAATTGACAATTTATCTCGAAGTTCCGAGAAACAAAAAACAATTCTACTGGAACAAGCCCAAATTCTTAATAATACTATCAATTTATTTTCTGAAAATATTGAACTATTATCCCGTAATCAAAACCTGTTAAATGCAAACCTTAATAAAATGTTTGAACAAATTAATAGAGATATGAATCTCATATTTGGAAAAATGACTACTCAAACTCTATTAGACCAATCCATTTTCTCGCTACAACTCTTAATTGACGCTCTGGAAGACTTAGAAAATTCATTAACTTTCGCCCAAAACCACCAAGTTCATCTTTCATTAATCGATAATGATGCTTTAGTATCCGCTTTAAGTAATATTTCGCAAAACCTTCAAACGCTTCAAATCAATACCAAAAAACAATTACAATTGCACTATCCTGTCACCCTCGACAATCTTCACCTTTATGAATCATTAATAAAAATTAAAGCCTATCAAAAAGGCGCCA
Organism: Agriotes lineatus; assembly: GCA_940337035.1. Classification (NCBI taxonomy): domain Eukaryota; kingdom Metazoa; phylum Arthropoda; class Insecta; order Coleoptera; family Elateridae; genus Agriotes; species Agriotes lineatus. The sequence continues at coordinate 50,755 of CALNHX010008692.1, forward strand.
CTTTTACTTTCATTTACGAAATACCCCTAGTTAAAAACATAGAGTACCAACTCATACAACTAATTCCATTTCCTGCGTTCATAGATAAAAAATTATTTACACCTTATACCTATGCGCAACTGATTTAACAAACTCGTATTGACTAATACTACCCGACTCTAATTCGTGCAGTTTTTGTTGTACAAACATTTCTGCTCGACGCACAGCTTTCTTTTTAATTATGGGTCTATTTGTAATACTTTGAATTTTTATGTAAACGGAAGTTTGAAAACGTACGAGACCAGCAAGAAAGATGTTAATATTAGGGTGGGTATGATAAAAAGAATCAGAAAAATGGAAATGAAACTTACTTTGATGTTGCTTCGGCAGATATTGCATTTTATAATGAATTTGAGTGAAAATCCCTGTGAAAGCAAAGAGCACAGGGATTTCTGCCGATAATCGCAAATGGCATGTAATTAGGCAGCAGGTAGTCGAGTTACGAGTTCACCGGTGTCGTAAAGGTACATTCAAAATTACCTGACTTTTTTCGGTTACCAGTTGGCCGGTTGATAAGCCTAAGGCTTAAATTTTGTTACAAGTTTACCGCCGCCCTCTAAAACGTTGTACCAGTTGTGATAATTAAATAGTGACGAGCTTATTAAATTCTGTTTTAATTATCATGAGCGATAATAGCCACAGTGAATAGTTATATTTGACAGCAGCAGCATTACATTCACTTAAAACTTGGGTACCTAAATTTGTAACTAGTGTGAATCTATTATCTGCGCAGATTTATGCCCACATCTATTTTTACGGCCAGATTATTTAGAAGGTGTTTCTAAATAATTTACGCATAAATTTACTAGTAAATTTCTTATACAATTTTCTGTTTGCAACGTGCAAACAATTTTAAAGTAATTTATGGAAAAATTTACTCGTAAATTTTTGCATAAATTTAGTATCCTGTCATACCAGCTTTAAAAACGAAAGGACATTTTACCTCTACAATAAAATCTTTTCCTATTAATCCGCCAGGCGATACAGAAAAAAAAGGGTTGTTTGAGTCAATATATATACCACGGGGCACGACAATTTTATCCGTCTTTCTTTGAAAATCGTCTAATGCTCTACTTTCAGCGCCTTAGCGAGTTGCTGCATTACCCATAAAATATTTATAAAGAATATCTTGGACTTTCTCACTTAGAGGTGAGTTTTGATTTTAAAAAAAACCGTACCGTTTCTCTGCAAAACAACTGTAAGTCGTTAAATGAACACTGAAATCCTTCATGTTTTAGAGCCTGTAAAACTCTTAGAAAATAGTTTATATTAACAATTCGTCGACCACTAATAACATTTGGGCTACTCATGATTGTTGCGTTGTCCACCTCCATTTCTAGTTCGATATCTGAGTCAAACGGATCGTCTTCGGATATTTTGCTCCCATTCTTTTGTGGAAGATCTTTTTCTAACAGAATCCATACCCTCCATGTCTTTTTGTACTATATGCCTCCACTTCGAATTCTACGTCATCTTCAAAATGGTCGTTGTCTTCCGATATGCTGCTGTGGAAGTTTTCAACAGTAATTACTTAAGTGGTAATAATTTTAACTAGATTCACGAATCTTTGTTGCTATTAAGAAACCTCATGAGTGGACGAAGCAACAAAGATGAGTGCTAATCTAGTTAAAATTATCAAAAAAAGAAAAATTACCACGAATGTAATTCGGAGTGATTATTTTTTAAACAGTTCAAGTTGTAGATAGGATTTGATGGAGCTTCCAGATGAGTGTCCTGTTACTTTTAACAACTGCTGCTCACGGTGTCGCGCCAGCAGCGGACGCGTCAAAAGCGGACGCGTACTTAAATCACGACAAAAGCTGACACCTCAGTTTATCTAATGAGTCATAGCAACAAGTTCTGTGACATTAGCGGACACCTATTATAATATTGCAATTTAATGTACGTATTTATGATTTATAGGTATCTTGTATACTAATTAAAACAGTAAATGACTATTAATGGTTAGACTAGAACATACTAAATAATTAATAATAAAAATTTACGAGAATCTTGGAAAACAACTAAATAATGAATATAAATCAAATATAGTATGAGCAAAAAGTAACTCCATCAAAGATACCTTTGGAATTTTGAAGTTTTGTGTATTATAACATCAGAAAATTATATTTAATTCTTGTTGATTCTTGTCGATGCCGTTATTGACGTTTAAATTAAAAGTAAGGAAACTTACTAAATTTAATAAAGAGAAAATTAAAATTACAACGGAGAGTATTTGGAACAAAATTAATAAAATAAAATTAGCATAACTTTTGTGTTAATGGAGACACTTCTAAATTAGGCGTACATAACCTCACAAAATTTTACAATTTACACACATTTACAAGAGGTGCTGAAAATGCCTTCCTTTTTCTTGCAAGCATAGCCTTATTCGGCGTTTCATATTTTCGAAGACACTTTGCAACAATTCTGGAGTTATTAAATTACATGCCTCGGTGATTCTTTCTTTTAGCTCTGAAATAGTATGTACAGATGTTTTAAATACTTAATCTTTTAGAAGTGGAAATAAAAAGTAATCCAAGATGAGATCACAAGATCTGGGTGGCCAAACATCTTTTGAAATTAATCGATTACCAAAGAACTGCTGTAGATATTCCAACGTGATTCCAGCTACATGAGGTGTTGCATTATCTTATTCGAAGTATCCTTGTCGAATGTCATCGTCATGGAGCTGATTCACAAATTCTTCCAGAATGTTATTTTGATATCTTTCGAAATTTATTGTATCTTCAAAGAATATTGGTCCGATAATTCTCCGGCGACAGCACGCTATCCAAACGCCTATATTAGGGCAATGCAAAGAAGCTTCGCGAAAGAAATGTAGATTATTAGCGCTCCATAAGTGCATTACTTGTGAATTAATGTAGCCATTTAAGTAAACCCACGACTCAGAAAAAAGTTAAATCACAAACATTATTTATATGTTGCAAAAACCAGTTACAGTATAAAATTATCTTATTGTAATCGGCAGGTAAGAGCTCTTGATACGTATGTAGTTTGTATAGATGCATATTTAAATCTTTTTTTTAGATTTGTACGGCAAGTACCATTACTCAAATTCACTTCTTGAGCAAGCCTTCGGATTGATGTGGAGGGTTCGTTTTGAATTCGATTTTGGTCATCTGCAATTTGTTCTGCAGTTCCAACATGTGGTCTACCACTTTTTGGTCTATCTGCTACACTACCAATTTCCTGAAAGCAGCTACAGTACGTCGTACTTGATAAAAAAAAAATCCGTTGCTAATTTTTCAACGTTAGGAAATCTTTCTCTAAATTTGTTTAAACAAGCTTGTGCAGAGTACTACTAATTATCATTGTCCAAAATATGTTTCTATTATAAATATTTTATGTTCTGGTAACATAATTATTTAAAATAAATTATTCAGATATTATTGACTTCTAATTTTCTGGTGTTATAATACACATGACTTCAAAATTCCAAAGGTATCTTTGATGGAGTTACTTTTTGCTCATATTATAGTTGAAGCAAAGGGATTACAACAGATACATCAGAGGTGACTTGACAAACGAATAGCGAAAACCTTAGTTAAGTACAATGAAACTGATGATTTAAAAAAGTGTTTGCGGATATTAGCCTATATTCAGAAACTTGAATAAACAATAAAGTGTATAGTTATATCAAAAGCAACGTAAAATCTAAAATACAATTTTTATTTTACTTTTGATGAGTTTTATATTGTAAATACATTAGCATATAAAAAAACAAAAAAACTTTTAAACACACCATTCCTTTGCTGCCAGTCTTCAGCCTGGAAAAAGTGTGAAGGAAGGTCTAAAACTGTTAGCTGATGGGGTGTTAACAGACTTATTGTAAGTGCACTTTCAAATTATGTACATGTAGAAAAGAAAGATACTAAAGTGTAATGTCTGTTTTATCTACATTCCCTTTGTTTCAACCATTTTATCTTTATTTACTTTTTATTACGTTATATTCCAACCATCACTAGTTATTAAATGTTCTAATGAGTATAGGTATAAGAGCCTACAAATCATAAATATAATATATTTAATTGCAATATTATAATAAGTGTCCGCTAATGTCGCAAACTTGGTGCTATGACTCATTAGATAAACTGAGGTGTCCGCTTTTGTCGTGATTTAATTACGCGTCTGCTTTTGACGCGTCCGCTTTTGTCTCCAATTCGCTGCTCACCTACTCCACTTTTATCTAGTTGTGTTACAGCAGAAGAACGATTTGAATGGTTTGTGAAAAAATAGTCAGTGTAATTTTGATGCTACTAGCAAATAGGCAGAGTAATTTTGATGCTATTGGTCGATCTGAAATTTTTTCTCATTACTATTGGCTGATAGGACTGTTTAAAAAATAATCATAGTCATTTTCAGGATTTTCTGGTACTATGTTCAAACTTTCATCCTCAATAAAGTTAGATACATTTCCCACTGAAACAACGCACATGCTGTTTTCAGTGGAATCTGAAGGAATCGGTTGCATTGATTCTGGAACTACGCTATCCTCTCGTAAAACAGCAACACTGAAATCTATTGATTTTACGTAAATACTACATAAGTAGGGGTTTAAACCAGAAATAACGTCCCAGGAATTGATGAAAACACGTAAACTAGATGGCAAAGAAAAAATTAATACTTTAAAAAATATCGAAGAAAAAGTCACTAAAGTTGGCAACACACAAACATAATCAAGAAATGAGGCAATTTGCGAATTCCGATCACCCTGTATGTAGGGTATGTACGGTCTCGGGATAGAAATTTTAAGGGGATGTTACACATAATGGTAGAAAGCCCATACGCTATTTTAAAATAAAAACTCAAATTGTAAGAGTAACTTTTGTTAGGGTACTGCTGTTTTATCTAAAGCAAATGCTGGAAGTTGAATTCGCTGCCTTATAGGTATACGTTGTCTATACTTATCAAGTTATCAGTGTCAGTTAATAATTTCTGTAATTTTGACCTAATATAATAACATTATTTTGTTGTCGTTTTCAACGTCAAAATGATGCATATATTCGCACTAATTGCAATATGAGATTTCATATTGACACTACTGCTAATATGAAAATTTTGAACAACTTTCTAGATTTAAGTAAATTTATTTACTATAAAAATTAATATGACTCAAAATTGCAGAAAATCTTGTATGCAACACGTTGCAAAATTAGTGTATTTCGCACACAACGTGTTCTTCAACTTCACGCCTAGTGTGAAAAACACTTTCATGTTGCAACTTGATACATAAATAGCTACTTTGATACGCCAATATGACAAATTACATTAAAGCCGCTTTCAAAAATCCCATTTCTAACAATTAATGCTACTTGATTAAACAACGTTGAACATTTTTTGTTCCCATCCTACATAACCTTTTATATATTTTTTTTCATTATTAAGAACACAATCCATCTACTCCACACATTTAATGCTACTTCATTAAAAATGTTTTTCTCTCAACCGTAGTACACAACTTTTATTAGTAGCTTCAGCGTACTTATGCGAACGTTTTGTCCGTCCGTCTGTCTGTCTGGATCGCCTGTAACTTTCGAACGGCTACAGATATCGAAATTTTGAAAGGGGGCAAAGTTGTTGCTAAGGTCCCGAGCACCTTCATGCGCTATTTGGTTTTGGCGAAAGGTCAACCGTTGGCGACCTATGTCAAAGGTCACTTTATTTTTCAATGGCAACATGGGTCATATGGGGTATCAATCGAAAGCTATGGTCAAGGGCTACATATACTTAATGTTTTCGCAGTGCTGAAGCTACTCTTTAGACCTGTACTTGAGCAGTTTATTTATAACTTTTTTCGATAATTTCATTATTAAAAATACAATCCATCTACTCCACACTAGGTGGACAACCTGTAGTATTTATATAGAAAGATCTCGTGTTACTGCTGGGACACCCCGTACATAATTTGCTGATTAGTGCTACGGATAATGCTTTACATCTCTTTTAATTGCCGTACTAACGTAAAAAATACAAATTATAATTTCTAAAGTTACCGTGTTCTATTTCTAAGTGCAACCTGTGCAGCATGCAATGCCTTCTTTTTTTACTGTTTCTTCGAACAGACAAAGATTTTTTCGGCTTTGGACCCATATTTTAGGACTCGCACTTCACTTATTTTCACTAGGTAAAAATATAAGGAAAGCTCAGCGCGAATAATAACTGATATCACTCCGTCAAGATTTTATAAACCACGAACCTGCAGTCTATTAGTTATTGCAGAGCGTCATTATAAAACAATTTAAATAGAGCTTTGGAATTTTGGGCTTACCGATAAGCGCTCAACGAACCACCTATATCATAATCCTTTGCTTCCATTCATATTTTGTTTCCTCTACATAATACCAATAGCATAGGAAGGTTATGACGTGCAAACGAAATCATTTAAACATTACTTAGTATGGCGTGTTGTTAGAAACGAAATCCGAAGTTACTAAACAGTCACCTTAAGTGCAGGAATGCGTTTGGTCTGGATTCTCGCAGACTCTCTCCTTGAGTTATGTGGTGTCTCCGAGCTTTATTAGTCCTTCTGAAAATGTATACTGATTAAATAGATTTGGTTCCTCAATGTTTATCTACTAAATTAAGTGTTTATTTAGATGTTCTAGAGGTTAGTGCCGTTAGTGACGTTTTGTGCAGCAGATTGCAATTGTTAAGAGAGTCATAGTTACTACCGCCGAACGGGGGTAGTCTTTCCGATCGAGTGACACAATGCGGTTTTGCTGCGCGCGCCTTCCATCAGGAGTCAATCCGTGCCCAAGCATTACAGCGGTCGGAGTCGCTTGTCTCTCAGGAGTGTCACTAATTGAAGTTCATCCCCGCAATATCTGGTCTAATTTGCGCGTGACCTCTCGAATATATATGATCAGACGTGTTCTGTTGCGTTTCGGTGTATTGTCCATTCTGTTTCGCGAGTAGTTGTAGTGTCACATCAGCCCACTGTGGTGGTAAAATC
>CALNHX010008693.1:0-57720 GCA_940337035.1 Agriotes lineatus
CTAAAAATCGACTTAGTGATTGTACAGATCCAAGAGATCCTCATGCAAAAGACATTCTATATCACAAACCTTACTGGGTAAAACATATGGAATATATGCATATGGTTAACACTACGGTTATGTTCATACGATCTGTTCGGTCACCTAACTGGGAATTGCACATTGCTTCACTACGAGTTTTTGTCCCCTACTTCTTTGCTCTGGATTTAACGAACTATGCAAGTATGATATCATAGTAGGCAACTAGCTGACATGAAATGTCTTAAAAACCAACGACCAGATCTGTGGAGCGAATTCATGAAAGATAATTGGGGTGTTAATAAGCACCGTATTATAAAATAAACTTCTACGTAGTTTCACGGCGGTTTCAGCAACTAAACTATCGTACGAAAAAGACTTCTCTCGGGTTCGGTTGGGCTGGAAGGGGAAACAAAAGAAATATAAAACTCCGGCTAACCTTGGGGTCCTTCTCTCTTTACAAGTTCCTTTCGTCTGAGCTGGCCCTTTTCAAAAGTTCTTCAATGACAACCACTGTAAACTTTCTCAACTTAGTTATACGACATTTTCTGTCAACATGTTATGAAAAAAACATTAATTAAGGTGTTGGTGAAGGAAACGATGTGACTTAACTTTCAACCAAAAAAAGCATTTTCTTCATCTTTCTTTACAGGGACCAGCCTTAGCTCAAATTAAAGCTTATAAAATTTCCTACAACTTTGATGCTCTTGACTTTTCTGTAGGACGTGTGATTTTGCCGGTATCTCAACTCGAAGCATGCAGAAAACATAAAATTTTCACTTTTTGAAAAAAAGGTCAATCTTTGAAAAGCCGTATCTCGGTAACTATATAACTTACAAAACGATTTTAATGTTATTTTGTATAAAATTTATTTTACTTTAAGAAAGCTATGGTAGAATTTTTCCAAAAAACGCATAGTTTAGGAGATCTTGTCAAAAAACCGAAAAAAGTCCGAAAAAGTCGCTGTTTTTCGACCGCCATTCAGCGAGCACAGGTTTCTGAGGGTTGCAAATCTGGATTTGTAGTGCCAGTAATGGTCCAAAATACCCCTCCAAAAATTATTAATACCCCATTTAATGTAAGTTCACGCATTTTTTGTGTAACATTTGACTGGGCTATGTGGATTTTCATCTGCATAAATATGCTCATTGTGTAGGTTCGTCTCATCAGTAAAGAAGATATTAGTGTGGAATCTGTTGTCGACTACTCTGCACTCCCGAACAATTTGTGAAAAATTTAAACGTGATCCGTGGTCACGTTGCAATAATTCTTGCACTGGCTGAATGTGGAATGGACGAATTAATTGTTCGCTAAAGATCCGACTGACAGTGCTTTTTGGAATCCCGGTCTCTCGTTGCAATTTTCTGCTACTACCGGGTGGCCATAAACATCTGAGATCCCGGTAGCCATGGAATTAGCTACTTATAAATGTTGGTTAGCATTATATATATTTCAATTATAATAAGTATTGGTATGAAATGTAATAAAATGCAAATAAGAGGAGGGGAATGTGCCCCAGATTCTGCAGTTTAGCCTACGACTAGATTATAAAAATCTCCTGTTCTAACTTCAATACTTATTGCAATCTGTAATAATTTTTGACAGATAGGAATTTTAGTTGTGATGACATTAATGACATTTAGTTTAGTTGGATTCATCACTTTAATAAAGCGGTGTTGATTCCAAAGGTAATGTGATATCAGATATTTATGGCCACCCGGTAGTAAAGAACAGCTTCTTCCGAAATGGGTGTTCAGGATTGGCGAGGTCTTCCAGCGTTAATTCTGACTGGCTTCAACCTCCTTGTTTCTCGAATACGTCTTTTGATTCGGGCAAAAGTTCTGTGATTTGGAATTCTGCGGTTAGGATACCTCTCTTGATACACGCAAACACTTTCGCGGCAGTTACCTAGACAGTATCCAAGAACTAATAGCATGTCGGTCTGTTCATTAAAAAAGAAATCCATATTTGATAGCTGATAAAGTAGCAGCAACAACAACTGCAATAGCAATTAAAGCAATAACGGTGATCGCGACAAAGAAAACAATACAAAAGCAACTAAAAGTAAACAAATTATTGAAACGTTTACTGTCAACAGTAAACTGGGACGATTATGAATTTGTTTCCTGCCAAAATCATGAATTTTGTATTGCTTTTGTATCCACGGCCAACCAAATTTTGTACTACAATTAAACGTGTACTGAGAATATCGGTTATCAGTGTTTGAGCCAACACTTTTTTACTTCGAAACTATGCGAAATACCGAGTTTTACAAGAGTCAAAAAATGAGTATGATCTTTAAGCCTTCCAGTTAAAAAAGTCTTACAACCGTATTACCACTCCTAAGAAAATTTTGAAAAAAATATCAGGAGTGAGGGTGGTTCTAACCCTTCTACAATTTCCTTTGGGTTTCTTTGATTACTGAAAGGAATCCTCTAAAATGCATTTTTGGCAAATGTCATTAAATTTGTTTCACGCATTTCTGAACAGCGTACAAAAATGTGATTTTTTCAGCAAACTTTGAAATCTTCTCGCGGACAATCGGTGCATTTTGGTATGTATATAAATTGGGTCCAATCGTCTTATTTTGGCCTCTACAATACGTAGTAGCTCTATGTCCCAGCAATTTTGGGGCACCCTGTATAGCTTAGAGGATTACCTTTGATGAAAATATACGTATTTTGGATACCACAAATACCGGGTAAACACCGTAAAGAATAAATTTTGTTTTTCCAATTATTTAGAAACAAAGAATGTTGACGCTTCTAGTCTTTCTAAAAGATCACCAAAAATTTAATCTTTGATATCTTTAAAACTTTTTTCATATAAAATTACATGCATTTAGATTAATTTCAACCAAGTATTTGGCCCTACATTTATAATTTATAAATGCTTTTTTTATTGTCAAAATGACAAAAATCAAAGAATAAGAAAAATTACCAGTCTATGTTACATACAATATCAGATTTTATTTTGATACATGTTTCATGGTCACCTTATGGTATTTGTAACCTAGAAGTCACAATATGGGTTGCTTTAGGTACATATTAATTTACATTCGCACACTTGCCTTGTGCTCCAATATTGAGACGTCAGTTTACACACATTTGTGGTAGAACTATTATTGTGCAATGGAGGTCACAATATCTATGCTCTAGGTATGAATTTACACTCGCACAATTTCTTTGTGGTCCAATACTCTGACCTCAGTTCACACATTGCTGGTGTAGAGCTATTAGTGTGACATAGAGATGTCATAATCGATGATACATAATATCTCCGCTCTCACGGAGTGTAAACGAAATCTAGTTGAATTGGCCTTCACGTCATGGATATGTGCTTCTATTGCGCATGGAGAGATCGTTGTGGTCACAATCGATGCACAGGATGGTGATGCCGCAAGAATGGTAATACCTGTATAGGTGTGTGTGTGTGTGTGTGTGTGAATAGAATATCTCAAAAAATAAAAGAGATATGACGTTGAAAATTCATATATAAGTTTTATGTACTATCTATATAGATATCTAGATGAGACAGAAAGCTTTTGAAGAAAATCGCATAACCGGAAGAACTGTGTTTACTCTTATTATTTTTCAGTTTTTTCGATATTCTTAAAAGCGGCACTAACGATTTTTTTCAAACGTTACATTTTTATTAAATTTTTAATGTGTATTGATGTGACAGGCGCGTAGGAGCCGCGGGGGCCACGGGGGCCAATGGCCCCCTCAAATAATTTTCAGAGGGGCCTGGCCCCCTCAAAAATATCCGTTTCTAGTTTCATCATAATTTATAATTTTACGTATTTCTGGCAACCACTAACATGAACATATATAAACTTGAATTGTAATTAAAACCCGCGTCTTATTTTTTATTGCCGCCGAGTGAACGATATTAAATTTCACTATTCCAGAAAGTAATTGGTGTGGTCGGATATAATTGACATGAGACTACTACAACAACTCTTTTCTTATCGGGTATTTGCCGTGCAACTGCAAGGTTGTTTCCAAAAGATGCCTACTATTAAGATTTTAGCCGCCTTTTTGAACAACCGATTGGCGCGGGTTGATAATAGTTATTTACTATACAAGTGGGATAACAGCATCATTAATATACGTGTGTGTAAGTTACAAACGAGTGCGTAGCACGAGTTATGTAAGCACACAAGTATATTAATGATGCATTATCACACATGTATTGTACAAAATTTTATCTACCATTGCCCAAAATTGAAAAAAATGCATTAAGAGAAATGTCAGATGTCATTTTCAAAAATATTTTGGTAGGCAAATGTCATTTTGTCATTCATTTGACACTATTTCAGTTACGCAATGAAGTCATTACACAACTCAGTTGCGTAATGAAAACATTACATAACTGAGTGGTGTAATGAGCTTCATTACCTAACTGAAATAGTGTCAAATGAGTGACGTAATGCGTTACTTATCCCGCTGGAGTAGATAAAATACATTTATTGATTTATTATGTGGAACATTAGTAGGTGTTTTACCAACTAGAATTTCTGATTTTGGTACAGGTTTCTAAATGATAGTTTCTTAATTGAATTTATTTTTGTATTTGTGTTTTATTATTTTTAATCTTTATTTATACCCTTTTTATTTTTCGGAAACTCGTTTCTATATTTATTTAAGTTTGCTTATTCATGTGTATTCTTTGCTTATGTGAAAATCTGATAATAAACATTGTTCATTGTTAATTATTTTTTTTTATGGTTCAGTGTTTTTTTTTTAAATAAACTAGCACTTATTAAGTAACCAGTGACTACAATATACTATTATAGTATAAAACTAAAAATTGATAATCAGGAAATCAGAAATATTATAGCTCGTATTAATGGATCAAGTTAGAAGTGTAAGTCTTTATTGAAAGTAGAATGGCCCCCGCAGTCTAGAAAACGCTCCTACGCGCCTGTGATGTGAAATAGGTAATTTTCCAGTTGAATGCCTCTAAAATGGGCTTTTTTGTGTTTTTTTTATATAATGCAGCAGGGAAGCTAAAAACAAATGTTTTACTACTTATAAGATCACTGTAATAGTATATTATGATACAAGTGTATAAGTATGCCTTTAAAGCACGTGCGACGAGGTTAAGAGCACGACGCGCTAGCGGAGTGCTTTTAACGTCGCTAGTGCTTTAATGGCTCTTATACACGTGTATCATACGCTATTTTTTCTACGATCGTAACAGAAATATAAAAACTTAGTTGGGTGACATTTTTTCCGTCATATTGTGTTAGATATTCTAGATTATGTTGACATTAAAATTTACAGCAAAGCGTGTTTTAATAAATTATTAAAACACGCATCCAACGGCAACGTGCGAATAAGACGTATTTTGGGGGCTACTATTAAGAGTGCTACAAACGTCGCTTTTGACACTACAAACAGTGCAAAAAATTTTCATTTTGACACGATCGTAGAAAAAAGAAAGTTTTGTGCATGTATCACACCAGATTTCTTTGGTTGTGATGAAATGGCAGATGGAAGGGTTTTAGATATAAAAAGTAATAATCAAGAAGTATGAAAAATACGTTGCTTGTAATTTGTAACTGTAAATCTAATAAGATTTACGAATGTCTAAATATATTTTGCAGTGTCTGGCAAGACTGATATAAGCGGTCTGTACATCACTCTATGTTTTTTTGAATCTATGGTTTAGCGCTACTGCTGCATTGAACTATAAATACCGATCAATCTCCTGCTTGCTACATTACGTCCCGGCGATTATTTGCCGCTGAAAGCTGTGCTTATTCGCGTTCACAACTGGGTCGTGTGCATGTACTGTTTTTACAAGGTCGAAATAAGAACAATTTCTTAAATAACAAGTACAATGGCGAAAATAGTGCCAAACGTTAAATTCAATAACGGACTGGAAGTTCCTATTTTAGGCTTAGGAACCTGGAAGGTACGTAATCATAAAGTAATTTCGATGTTTCGAATTTGTTGTTTCAAGAATCTATACCGACGAGGAAAACTGCAGTAAAGTATTACAGTAAATAAATAGAGAGGTTATCAAATAGTTTTTTGAAAGCTCCTGTCGAAGATATGAGCTCTACGATTTTGCAACTTGTAATTACTTACATGTAGATGCATATGCATGTTATAATTAGATATTTTACACTTGGCGTAGATCTTTATAAGTAAGAAGTAAAAGCAATAAATATCTTTGGACAATTAACAATTTCGAATTAACTAATAAAAGTATATTATGTTTTACCTAAACGTACTTTTTTAAATTTAAAATTTAACACTTGCCGAAAATTCGTAAATTTTGGGATTTGTAGTGTGTTTATTTATCACCATTTATTCCAATTTAGAATTATTGGTCATCCTTTACATCTTAACTAGAAATTATAAAAACTAATTCTGGAAAAACTTTAAAACGATTTTGGAAGTTTTCCACTTCAATTCTAAAACGTCTCAAACTATAATGGGTGTTTTCTTAAATATTTTGGCATACTTGTTGTTGTAATGTTTATCATGTAATTTCTAATTCTGTTTCGAGACTGTTTTTACTCATTTATAAAACTAAATTTGGCTTTTGATTCATGTTAGTGGCATGGGAAAATCTATGGGATTTAATTTGTCACTTTGTATGATGTTTTGTTAATTTAAAAATCGTTATTTTTTGCGTAGTGATCACGAAAATTGTCTTTTTTAAATGAAAAATCGTGAAGAAAGTATCACTTTTTTAACGAAAAATCATAAAGAAAAACTATTTTATTAAAATTGTGAATTGTCAATTTGACAGTTGTAAATTACGAAGTCCGTTTCGACTAAATTTCGAGTTACAAGAGGTCACTATGCAAAAAAAGTACGTGTACAACACGTTTTGAAAGTCCCTTTTTTTCATTCATTCAAACTACAAATTCATGAAAAAAAGTATGGCTTTCAAAACTAGTTGTACAAATAACTATTGTAAAAGGACTTCGGAATTTACAACTGTCAAATTGACAATTTACAATTTCAATAAAATAGTTTAAAAAGGTGTAATTTTCAACGATTTTTCGTTTAAAAAAGACGACGTTCGTGATCACTATGCAAAAAGACCAATTTGTAAAATGCTCTAAGAAAATTAATTTAAGGAATTAAATACAAATATACAGGTAATACGTACTATACACGCTTCAATTTTAAACTAACATGTTAATATAAATATCATAGTTCTTTTACCGGTTTCAGTTGGTCTGATTATTTTTATCAGTGCTTTTCTTGAAATAATGCAATATACAGGGAGCTGCAAAACTGGCGGATTAACTCCATGTTTGTTATTAAGATTCGGAAATAGGAAAAAATAATAAAAAAATTCTTCGTGTTACATTTATGTAAAAAATTAATAGATTGAAAATACAATTTATTTTTTGCAGTCTAAACCAGGGGAAGTAGTACAAGCAGTAAAGGATGCAATTGATGTAGGCTATAGACATATTGACTGCGCCCACGTCTATGAAAATGAAAAAGAAGTCGGTGTTGCTATTGCAGCAAAAATAGCGGAAGGAGTAGTAAAACGTGAAGATTTATTTATAACCAGTAAAGTGTGGAATACTTTTCATAGCCCTGAATCAGTCGAACCAGCCCTTCGCCGTACTCTAAGTGATCTGAGATTGGAATATATTGATCTGTATCTTATTCACTGGCCAATGGGATTTAAGGTATACCTACATATTATATTAGTTAGTGTCGAATTTACACATTTTCTAGTTTTGACTCTGATTGCACGTAATTACACGTTTGAGGGTTTGTTTATTGTTATTTTTGCTGCAGTAGAAGTGCGTTACGCTCTTTATTTAGGTAATAGTAAGTTTCCTGCGTGTGTACTTCAATTGAATCACCCACACGGTTAATTGCAAAATGACTCACACGCAATCAGTGGTACAATGGAAAACTACTGCTTACGTGTGTGAATATTTTCCTAAATGGACCATTTAACGTTGATAAGCGCTAGATATACATTTATTGCTTATACCAGTGGCAAGCCATAATAACGCAGTTCATAGAGATGCATATTCTATTCAATATAAAATTACACAACTATAATAATCACGTGTAGGTATTTTTTCATGATTTGTCGATTATATATATTCTTTGGGATTGCGATTTGTGGGGTTTCCTTCGTTTTAGAAACTAATTTAGGTTAAAACATTTTTTAAGATCAAATACTCCTTATTTTTATTGCTTTTACAGAGATGAAGAAACTGATACAAATGAACTTTTACTATTTTAAGTTTGCAAAGCTTAATGGAGCTTTTCAATATTGCAAAATGTAGAACTAACTTAAACGAAAACATTGGGTATTTAAAAAGAACATATAAACACGTTTTTAAATTTTATTTTATGAGTGGTTGATTTTGTAAACAATTTTACCATTTTCCCATTAAATGCGATATTTTTTACCACTACCCTATTTGTGTTGTTTTGGCGCAGTTAGTTTGGCGTGGGTGATGGGATAGAATACACATGGAAACTATAGTAGGTATCTACAATTTTGCTCTTACAAGAAATATAGAAATAGTTTTATACAGTGTGTCCACTTAGTGCGCGGGTCTTTGATTACGCTTTCAGTTATTTTCCGATAAAAACTTTGATTGAGTTTTCCCTAATGGGGTTGAAAGGGGCACATTTAAAAATTATTTTGACATATAATTACAAGGTGTTCCAAAAAAGTTTAGCTCAAAAAAGTATTAATTATTTAGATGGAACACCCTGTGTCTCTTTATGGCTATTTAAGCCCTATAAGTTTTGGAGCAGTTAGTTTGGCGTGACTGATGGGACAGAATACGTATGGAAACTATAGTATCTACAATTTCGCTCTTGCAAGAAATATAGAAATAATTTTATACAATGTGTTTATTTATTGCGCCGGTCTTTGATTACACTTTCAGTTATTTTCCGATAAAAACTTTGATTGAGTTTTTTCCCTAATGGGGTTAAAGGGACACATTTAAAAACTATTTTCATATACTTACAGAGTGTTCCAAAAAAGTTTAGCTCAAAAAAGTATTAATTAATTAAATGGAACACCCTGTATCTCTTTGTGGCTATTTAAGCCCTATAACTTTTACGTGCTAAAAGCATATGATATTAATACTAGTAATCTACGGTATATAAGTGTTGAATAAGAGATCAAGTGGGATTAATGCGATAATAACTCATAAAAATTAATATCAGATTGGCATTGGTCGTTACTAGAGGAAAGAAAAACAACGGTTTTTGTCTTGAAAAAAACGTGTGACAGCATTTGAAAGTGCAAGGGGTTTCGTGGTATATAAGTGATAATCTCGCCATTGCATATGGTTTGGCTATAGTAGGGAATGTTACTGGCCAATTGTCCTGGTAGGAGATTTAAGAAGCGAGTATCATTTTTCCGACGAATGTAAATTCGAGCTTAGAAGCGATTTGGAAAACCACGAAATAACGTTTGCAAAGTGTATTGCCTGTTTAACAGAGTATGTACAGTTATTTTGGCATCTACCTCATTTTATCTTGAACTTCGAATTATAGAAAAAACTGTAGGCGTGAAAACCTACAGTAAACTTAGTCTGCTGGAAGTCACCAGGCAGTTTTGAGGCCTACTTGCCGCATGTGACAGCTGACGATTTGGGGCTGTCAAGCTGACATTTAATAGGAGTCATTGGAGGCATTAAACGTCTACAAGTGTAACCACGAACAGATAAGTGATTTCTGATGATATTTTGCATATAAAAACGCTGTGTAAACATTAAACAATATTAGTAGTTTAAGTTAAGTGGGGTACCCCGTTCATATAATAGGCCAAATTGGATGTCTCAACGTTTGAGTGATAATAAAGCTAGTTAAGGGTATTGCTCTCTTTCATTTTAATTACAAGCATTGGGTTCAATAATTGTTTATTAGATATACAGTGAAGTTACAAGTTTCTTGACATATATCAGTGTACCTGAGTATTAACTTGTTGGCGCTCCCTTTAACATCTTAATCAAAGAATTCGCGACGTCTTCACTGTTGCTAGAGACGGGCCTCAAGTACACTTATATGATGATCAATTGTTGAGTTAAATAATTAAAGAGCGACGACCTAAAGGTAAGTAAAAAGCTAACAAACTTCTACGTTCAATTTTAACTTTTCTCTTAAATGGCTTTTATCTTTCCAACTTATGAAATGGTCAATATCAAGCTTTCATTTAAAATGTCACAATTTTGAATATTTATTCATTGAAAATTAAAGAAGTCATCATTTAGGATACAAAAATATTAAAGTTTTATAAAAAAGGGATATTTTGATATCGGTTGTTCAAAATACCGGTTCAAAGTTCAATATCTGCATTCTTGATTTTCTCAATGTTTTTAAATAGAACACCCTATATTTTATTAGAGGAAGAAACAGAGCCTTAAATTTCCTTTATTTTAACCCCAATATGTTATATTTTATTCCAATGAGTATTTGAGAAATTCAGTTTAAAAAAAAATTGTGGTAGCAAAAAAAAACGATTTGACAATTAACCTGCTCTCGGTTAACTGCGATTTTTTCGCAAATCGAAAACCGGTTAACCGAAAACCTGAATATAATTGGTTTATAAAACGTATTGTAAACCTGTTTAAAAACTGGTTTCTAAATCGGTTTATAAACCGGATTAAAATAGATTTACAAACCGCTCTAAAAAACGTAAATTGGTTACAGTACTTATAAAATGTGGAGGCTTTTTTATTATTAAGAGCAAACTTTTAAATCAATTAATGAATCGATTTTCAGAACTAAAAGATAGAGTAACAAGGTCAAAACACCACCAAGACACACACCTCACACAATGGTTGCTGCGCAAGCACAAAAAGCGCGCTCCAACTTTGTAACCTGAATGCCGGGCAAGTTGAGCATTGTAGCGCCAAACGCAAGCGTATAAAGCATCAACCTCTACACCGCAAGGTAAAATGAGGTTAGACAATACAATACATCAGTTTAAACCTGTTGATAAACAGCCTCGTCAACCGGTTTAAAAAACGGTTCTTAATCAGGTTTACAAACCGGTTCATAAAAACAGGTTTACAGACCGGTTCATTCGCAGGTTTACCAGTTAACCGAAAGCCGGTTAACCGTCAAATCGGTTTTGTACCAGCACCATTATAAACTATGCACCAAATAGTAAATAATCATCATGCTTTTTTTATTAAAAGTTTAATTTCTCACACACTCTTTAGAATAAAGTACAACTTGTTGCAGTCAAGATAAAGGAAATTTAAGCCTCTATTTATTCCTGTAGTAAAATATAATACAGTACGTTTTAAAAAATTGAGGAAATAAAGATAGGAGGTATTGGAATTTGAACCAGTATTTTGAACATCCTGTATTAAAATATTTCGTTTTTATGAAACTTTAGTATTTTTGTATCTTAGATGATGACCTCCTCAATTTTCACATATAATCTCATAAGAGCATCAATTCTTTCCGGAAATTTTTTTGAGTGCGGTCCAACAACGTCGTATTAATTTGCCCGAGCGGGACGCGAGGGCAAATTAGGACGTTGTTGAATGCACGAAAAATAATTTCCGGATATGAATTAATGCTCGAATGCAGATTCGGTAAGAAAATCGTAACGATACAAGCCCTCAAAGTTAGGCTGATCTACCTACAAAAAATTTCCAAGAAATTTTGTTGTTGTCTTGGATACGGCTCGTGAACTAATTTTTCTATTGGTCATTGATGAGTGTCGTACTATTTTCAGGAAAAAATATTCACAAGTGGAGAAAGTGTGACGTTTTAAATGGGATCTTGATATTGGCAAAAATCTTAGAAACGTTTATAAGTTGGAAATGCTGCATGCAATTTTAAACAAAAGTTAGAGTTGAATGTAGAAACTATACGGGCTTGAATACCTGTAAAAAATACAGGGTGTTCTATTTAAAATATTAATGCTTTTTCAAGCAAAACTTTTTTGTATGTCAAAATGTGCCTCCTTCAACCCCATTAGGAATGCTTCAATCAAACTTTCCATCGGAGAAAAGTAAAGGCGTACTCGGAGACCGCCGCACTAAATGGACATCCTGTATATTTCTGGAAACGTCGTCTCTTGCCGAAAAATGTTAGTGCCGAGTTGTTTCCCCATAGTTGCTTATTTTGGTTCTTATTGGCATTTTTACAATCCAATATTTAAAGTTTACTTACCTGTATGACAAAATACCCCAGGCTTTCTTTCGAAATGTATAACTATGCCTATATTTAAACGAATAGGCCTTGGAAAATGGAATCTTTTTCCAAACGAAGCTACATACACGTAGCGCTTTCGAATTGCTAATTATTCTTATAAATTTGAAAAATAAGTTGATATTTGTATGGGTCAAATTTATAGGATAAACACTGTTGTCTAGGTAGGTAGTCTATAACTTAAAGTTGATAATCTATTTGTTATTCAGGAGGGCGAATCATTATTTCCCATGGGGCCTAATGGACTCGAATTTTCCGATTATGATTATGTTGATACTTGGAAAGCCATGGAAGGAGTAAACAAGAAAAGTCTTGCCAAATCCATAGGCATTAGTAACTTCAACAAAAAGCAAATTGAACGAGTCCTTGAAAAAGCAGAAATCATACCTGCAACCAATCAGGTTAATAATGTTTATCACTTTTATCATTATCTACCAAGAAATATTTTATTTAACTTATTATTTCTAGATTGAATGTCATCCGTATTTAAATCAGAAAAAGCTCATGGAGTTCTGTAAATCAAAAGGAATTACAATTACTGCCTACAGTCCTTTGGGTTCTCCGGACAGACCATGGGCGAAACCTGAAGATCCTCAACTTTTGGAGGATACAAAGCTGAAACAAATAGCAGAGAAGTTTAAGAAAACTACAGCGCAGATTGTGTTGAAATATCAGATACAAAGAGGAAATATTACTATCCCGAAATCTGTTAACAAGGCAAGAATTACGCAAAACTTCCAGATATTTGATTTCGAACTTTCTTCTGAAGATATAGCATTAATTGATACTTTTGATTGCAATGGAAGAATTTGCCCTTATGCTGAGTAAGTAACATTGGCGAAATGAATTAAATGAGTTTATAATTTTAACACATTTTTAGTGCTACTACTCATAAACATCACCCATTCCAAAATGATGAGTACTGAATTGCAGTATAACTAATGCACCATATATATAGCAACAAAGTGGATGTATATGATACATAATGTATTTTATGTGCTTTATCTTGTATATATTATCTGAATAACTAATTATATGTTATTTTTACAGAGTTTTTAATTTGCTTAAATTAAATGATACTATATTTCCGACACCACATACATTCAGTTATGGTCATTATAGTAATTGTCAAAACTGCTTTTTTATCTATAGTATATTTAAATTTGCGTAATAATTTTTTGACCGGAGACATGTTTTTAGAACCTTTTTTAAATTACCGGGCTACCGCTATTGCATTTTCAAGGATAATACCACAAACGATGATTTTTTTTCGTTCACATGCAAATTATTGCGTTTACATTTCTCCAAACCAAAGCTGCTTTAAAAATTCCGTAATTTTCATATAAAAAATCTCTTCAAAAATTTTACCTTGGAAAATATTTGGAAAAAATCTACAATATAAATACGTATATGACTTCGAATTTACTGTTATCGACGACAAAGTTTTTTTTCCACTAATTTAATACTGGAGCTTACAAAATGGTTATTATTCATTTTTAGAAGTACGCCGATTTGCAAACTTCACTTTGACGTTTTAGTAAAATGTCAGCCAAAGGCTACTCACTAAATTGAATTCATTAAAACTAGCGTGCTTTTTATAGACCAGGCAAGCTTATCCCTCTAGATTTTGTGTCACATGGACTTTAGCGCCAAGCGGTTGGCTGCGCTGACCGGTAAGCGTGCGTTCTGTCGTCTGTCAACCAAGCAAGACTAGAAACCGTTCGAGTACGCACTGCTCGATCCAGACGAACACTGCAGGCTAATTTAAATCTTGATGCATTCCATTACGATGCTAATTATAATTACAGTTTCATCCAAGTGTGGTTATTTAAATCTATATACAATGTGTAGGTACTGTTCTGTGATGTCAACTGCATCTGTCAGTTCTGTTGAGTTCTGTCACTCGTCACTGTTGTTTGAACTAAGGTACTATTAAAGTTCTCTAGTTTGAACCACTTGCGTGTTAGTTAACAGTGTTTTCGTTTCGTTTTTCGCGAAATGTTAGTGAATATGGATGCACAAACAGCAAAACGGCCAAATCTGCCTAAGTATTCTCGTTCTCAAGATACTCAAACAACTCGAGCCACCAAAGAGCATGACCATTGCGCGGGTTTTTGCTCGACTTCACAAGGTGCAAGGCACATTAAGCCAGAAACTGCTGGGTGTTCATATACAAATACTACGCGGTCTAAGCCGAAATTCCATGTTAAGAATAATATTAATAATAGTACTGAAAGTGGTTTACGGACGTTTCGCCCCCGCCGTTTCGCCACCGACCATTTCGCCCCCGCCGTTTCGCCCACAGCCGTTTCGCCCCCTAACCGTTTCGCCCCCGAACCGTTTCGCCCCCGAAGTTTTACCTCTAGCTTTACCCAGCTTCAGCTGTTTCCAATTGCACCACGAGGACGTAGCTAGTAGGATTTCTGCAACCATTTTTAATTTTTTAATCCAAGAAATAAGAAGTATGTCGCAATATCAGCTCGTGTGAAAAGAATCGTTGAAGATTTTGAAAATCGTCAAGTTATTGATTACTTGCGTGGGATTGCGTACAACTTTGAATGTGAATTTATTCCGGTTACACGTCGGAATATAGATGTTAAAAGATTTCTCTTTCTTTATATGTATCTATTAAAAAACTCTAAAATTAAAACACAAACAAAAACCAATAAAAATAAAACACAAACCCAAAAAAAAACTGTTGCAGAAAGTCTACTAGCTACCTCCTCGTGGTGCAACTGGGAACAGCTGAAGCTGGCTAAAGCTAGAGATAAAACTTCGGGGGCGAAATGGTTAGAGGGCGAAACGGCTGGGGGCGAAACGGCGGGGGCGAAACGTCCGTACCCCACTGAAAGTATGTCATTTTGACCTAAAAATTACGGACTTGTCAGTTGTCACAATGAAGCTGCCATTCATAAGTTGAAAAACTGTGTATTTTTTCTGACCTTGAAAAAAATAGCTTACATAACTCCCTGAAAAGTGTATCGTACGCTCGTATTTTAAGTCACTCGGCTCCGCTACGCTTCGCCTCGTTTCTCAAATATACTGGCAGGATATACGCCACTTTCGCAGCTTGTTATGTAATATACTATGACAAATATCCTTCTCTTTTTTTGAAGCTACCAGTTTCTCTATACCTCACAGTAGTTCTGTGTTCAAACTTTTTGTTTGACCATGAATGTAGAACAAAGTGTAAAACGAACTGAAATCGTGTAAACACAAAAGTGCGCACAATTAGGCCACAAGAGCTGGGTAACGCGTTCCAATTCAGTGTTTATAAACAGACTTTGCAGTTTTATCAAAAGCACTAGGTCATATTACGAAGTATTACAACGAGCAATTTGACAAGGTGTGCAGTTCGCGAGTGTAGTAGGTCGAGTTACAAACAATATGTACAATTACGCTATCTTAAATGCATACGATTGTAGTTTTCAATACTAGGTTAAAAACACGGCCCACATTAATCGTATATAAGCTCTGTACTATAATTTTAAAATTAATATACTTTTAGCAATGAGAGTGTATTCATTGATAACGATTGACATAGGCGAAAATTGTCTGTAAAGGGTTGGTTTGACCTGGCCATCCCACGTTATCTCTTATAGCAACAACCACAAGCTCCATCTCCTGTCAAGAAAACCTGGTTCTACAAACTAAAAATTTCTAAGTTCCATAGAGGACTTGGCTATTTTTTACGTTGGTCGTTCGAGCCGGATCCAAATTTTGGGCTATTTGGGCAACTGGACCGGACTTTGGAGGAAGAAGAATAATTGTAGAGAACTTGGCTATTTTTTTACATTGGTCCTTCGAGCCGGATCCAAATAATGGGCCATTTGGGCAACTGGGCCGGACTTTGAAGGAAAACGAAAATTGGAGGCTAATTTTACATTGGTCCTTCGAGCCAACAACTCCCCGGTCAAGAAGAAGCCGGATTTTGGGGAAAAATCCTCAAATCAGGATAACATCGCGGACCCTTAAGTCCTTCCGAACTGGAAACAGAAGAAAATAAGTTAGTGCATCAATCAAGAGTACTGGGACACGCGGAACTGATCCGAACTCTGGGCAAATAAAGGCAACTGGACCGAATCTGCCATATCCGTATTAAAAATTTTGGAGGACTCGCAACAAGATTGGTATGTACTTTTCTGTAAATAGATTGAGGCGAGAATAAATGTTAGCAGTATATGTCCTGCTAAGAAAAACGATTCCAAGGGCTTCCGCCATTCAGCGAGAAGAATCTTCAGCGGCATACGTCCCGCTACGAAAATGGAAAATCGGAAAGTGGTAAGATACTACTTATAAAATCAGGTTAGTTCCAACGTCAGTAAAGAAGCTGCAACGACGTAGAACCAGTAAGAAAGAAACAGAAGCAGCTGGCAGACAAAATGTGCCAGTTGCTCACAAATATGAAAAAGGATTCTGGAAGCAGGCAGCTTACCGCAGCCAGATAGACTACATTCTGGTCCGGTAACGATGGAGCACTTCTATAACTAATACGAAAACAAACTTTTCCGCCGATTCCGATCACCAATTATTGGTAGCCTCTATGAAACTTAAATTAAAAACTTGCGCCAGAAATCGTACAGCAACACTTCCAAAAATAGAAGATGACGAGGCGTTTCAGAGAGGTTTCGTCTCCCAATCTAATTACCAGAATATCGAAGACTCACCTGATCAGCTATGGAACAACCTGAAAAATAGTATCAAAACTGCCATCACAGTCACCCAAAATAAAAATCTACATCTTCCTGGATGTTGTCCCAAACCCTCAAGCTAGTTCTAAAGAGACGGAAAATAAAAGAAACGGGATTACACGACTAAGAATCCCAACAGCAATACAAAAAATTAAACTAAAGTAATACAGCGAAAAAATGCAGACAAGACAGGAACAACTTTTACGAAGAACTATGTAAAAACATACAGAAACATGTTGTAAGAGGTGAATGCCGTGAACTTTTCAAGACTATACAGAAGATCACCAACACATTTAAACCTTCAAGTTGTGGTATCAAAGATGAATCCGGCAAGCTGTTAAATGACATTGGCGAAGTACTAAACGTGTGGCAACAATACTGTTCTTCCCTTTACAAAAATCTACTACTTACCCCTATACGCATCAACGTTGATGGGTTTGAGCATAAACCCGCCATAATGCTAAACGAAATCGACATGGCAATATCCAAACTTGCCAGTAATAAGGCCGTGGGATATGATGATATTTCTATGGAAGCCATCAAACTCCTTAAAGAAAGTGGTAGACAGCAGATCCATCACATCTGTCAGCGGATATGGAAAACATGTTCTTGGCCAGAGGATTGGGTAACGTCTATTATCATACCCTTACGCAAAAAGGGCTCTACAAGTAACTGTAAGAACTATAGACTTATTGCTTTAATCAGCCATTGCAGCAATGCTCTATATACTACAAGCACGCTTAACAACTTCTTCTCATGGCAAGTACCTCAAGAGCAAACCGGTTTCGTTAAAGGGCGAGGCACAAGTGAACAGATCCTGAACATGGGACAGCTTATAGAGAAAGCTCGCGAGTACTACACGCCTATGTACATCTGTTTTGTAGACTACACCAAGGCGTTTGATAACGTAATCTGGCAAAAGCTATGGACAGTTCTGAGCAAAATGGGGGTACTCCTGCATCTGGTAGAGCTTATTCGTAATTTATATAGCGGAAGTAAGGCTCATATCAAAATTAATGGTGTTATTTCTGAGTCTTGTCCAATCCAAAAAGGAGTTTTCCAAGGCTGTATGCTGTCACCACTCCTGTTCAACATCTACACGGAATATGTAATGAGACTCGTGCTGGAAGACTGGGATGATGGTACAACGGTTGGGGGCCAAAAAATATCAAATCTACGGTTTGCTGATGACACCACCTTGATAGCAAGCACCCCGGAAGAACTCCAAACTCTATTGGAACGCCTTGAACAAACTAGCGATGAATTTGGTTTAGCAATCAATGATAACAAAACCAAAATACTTATAGTAGATAGGAAACATGAGAACCACCCAGACATAATACTTCTAAGGCAGTGTGAAGTGGTATCCGAAATTGTATATCTGGGAGTTCTTATCAATAACAGAGGCAACTGTGAATAGGAAATCCGAAGTAAAATTCAGGTCGGTAGAGTAGCTATGACGAAGCTAACAAAAATTTGGTCCAACCACAACATCTATAAGGAAACAAAAATTAGGCTCGTCAAAACACTCGTTTTCTCCATATTCCTATATGCTGTGGAGACATGGACCATAAAAAAAGCGACAGGAGAATAATAGACGCCTTCGAAATATTTTGTTGGCGGAGAATGTTGCGCATCCCATGGACTGCCCATATAACTAACATATCGATTTTAGAAGAAATACGGCCAGAAGATCGCCTATCAAACATCATATACAAAAAGATTCTCCAGTTTTTGGGTCATATAGCTAGAAGAACTGACAACTTAGAAAAAACCATTGTCCAAGGTAAACCACTTGGCAAAAGATGAAAAGGCAGATCCCCTAAACCAGGGGTCGGCAACCTTTTTCGGACGGCGGGCCATTTTCAAAATAATTTTTTTTATGCGGGCCGCACATTCAAATGTAACTTAAATAGTGCTTTTATCATATACGAGTATAAATATTATTAAAAATAAATATAGAAAAAATTAATTTTTTATTGACATGCTATAATAACAATAATGTTAGAGAACAAAAATTTTACAATTCTTAAAAGGAAAAAAAAAGAAAATACAATTCCAATTAAATATGTATAAATATGTAAATATAAAATATATAAATATAAAATATTGTAGTGAAACGTCATACGGCTGTCAACATGAACGCACATATGAACATACAGTAGCAAACTGGTGAAATGAAAGAATTAGTGATGGGCCTATCCGGAATGAATAATCGGAAAGTTTCCGATTGTTCAAAAAATCGGAAGGTTCCTATTATTTCGGAAATTTTCGGAATTCGATTATTTTACTGTTCGGTGCACAAAATTCGGAACTTTCGGAATTCGATTATTTTACTATTCGGTACACAAATAGAGAAAACGAAATGCCAATTTGAACTGAACGGAATACGGAATGTTGTATTGACTCACTTGACTGCTATATGCTGGTTGGCGAATGTCGACGGGTCGCGCCGTATGCGCACATGTATGATACGTGAATGGCACTAAAGGCAGTGGTATTTCGTAGATTAATTATTAGATAGTACACCTACAGACTTCAAATTCGAGTATTGTTTTATACTATCTATTATGTACTTTATGTGCTATTAAACTTTAAAATATCACTACCATTTTCCGAAAGTCTATTAACGTAACTACTGTAATAATTTTAAAAAATATTTTATTTCCTCATATCCCACTGTGTGACTCAAACTCATAAATTGTTTTTTTAGGATACTGCATTGCTAACTAGCGTCTACATAGTTACCAATGCAGTATCCTAAAAAATCTTATACGATACACGACCGGTAGAATTCTTATGGCCTTGCCAAACATACAATGGCGCGGCCATAAAAATGTTGCTACCGGTCTAATAACGTAAATAGCTATTACTGACCGTCCTACAAACCCAAACAATAGATGCCAACGCAGATAAGGGCTTACGGCGCGACGGCGAGTGCTCTCATCGTAAATTTGCACGCACTTCATCTTCCTTCCGCTTGTTGTTATTTCGCTCGTTTTCCCTTGCTTGCATTTACGGAATGTAAAATAATCGGATGATATTCCGATTTTATAAACATTCCGAAATGGAACATTCCGATTATTGAAATCATCCGATTATGCCCATCACTAGAAAGAATGCTACACTTGCTAAGCGAGACGTCGTATTCGCTGGGGAGTAGGGATTAAACTTGCGCAGTAAAATAGGTTTCCCACTATGCTTCTGTTTGTCGCGCATTTTTGTCACCGGCCACATTTCGGCACGCTTACGCTCTAAGTTTGTTGATTTTTCCTAAAGTTATATTGGTGCTTTGGCGGGCCGCGCAAAAAGTTGCAAAGGGCCGCATGCGGCCCGCGGGCCGCAGGTTGCCGACCCCTGCCCTAAACGATGGCTCGACGTCACACGGGCAGTTGCCATGGAGAAAGCTCAAAACAGACTACAATGGAAAACCCTCATTAACGAAAGGGTTGAATTGTTTGATGAGCAATGAACCACAACACATCAATAATGATGTAATCATAAGAGACAGATAAGAGAAAGATAGATTATAGGTATTGCTTAGCAACTTTATAGACCTACGGGCCATAAAAACCCTTTAACGTTTACTGTCGAGCACCAACGAAAAAATTATGGTTCCAAAATGAAATAAAAGTTCAAATACGGGTGGGGCCATAATTATACAGATTGGTGGCAGAAAATGCAAACATAGGCAGTCGAATGTGCTAGAATACAGTTTATGGGCTTTGTATGCGTTAGACAGACTTATATGCAATTAACACCTAGCACCCGCAGAATGAAGGTGTTTCGTTTTCAGGAAAACTGAATCCTAGGATACTAGATTTTAAATTATATGTCTATTTCTGTCTAACGCATATAAAACCTATAAACTGTATTCTAACTCATTTGACTGCCTATGTTCACATTATTCACCACCAATCTGTATAATTCTGGCCCCATCGATATAGCAACCCTTTTTAGAAGGGTATAACTTGGTGGAAAGGGATTTAAAAAGAAAAGTTTATATACAAAATGTTTATGTTTCAACGTTCTCCATAGGTAACTCTTAGAAGTTTGTTCGCCAAATTATAGGACACCCTCTATTATAAGAGGATTTCAAATTTAAATATATGATAGACTTGTAAAATGAACTGTCATTGTATACCTAACTTAGTCAAATCAGTTGAAAAAGTATTAATTATAGTTCTTTAATGTCGTCCCTAAAGTAGTAATGGTGGTTGTAGAAGGCGGGAGGAAAATTAAATTATTATGATTTTTTGTCTATTTTAAAATTGGCAGTTGCTAAAACTATTTTTTCTCATGCACAAACACACTTTTATGGGAGAAATAAGTGTTTAGTTTTATTTAAAATAAACATGCTATTAAAAACTACCATAATTTTAAATATATGTATTGTTATCTATTGTTTCAAATACCAAATTAAAAGTTACGATAGAGTAAAATAGTTTTATGGGTTATTTTGAGAATATAATAAGTTATTTAAAAATTTCAGATATTATTTGTTGGGTTTATGGTGTTGTCTATGTACCTATAATCTTTTGTATTTCTGATATTCATAATTTGCATAATTATGGTGATTATAGTAGAGTGGAAGTTAAATTCAATTAATTTTTACATTCTGTATTAGAAAATGTTTTACATATACAATATATATAGTATGTAGCAATAATGTACAAATAGTCACATAACGTCACAAATAAAAAAAGAAACAAATCATTATTTTAACACTGTACCTAAAATTTTCAACTTCCATATTGTTATACTATTACAGCAACGAGAATCAAACACATCAAGAAACTGGAATTTTTTTTTATTGATCTGATTTATAGCTACGCTAATGCATCTTCAAAATCATCATCGCATTCAGGGATCGTCGGTGGTATAGAAAATTGATTATTTATGCCTGTGCTGCTGCAAGCATTTGATTCTTCTGTGGGGCTGGTTGAATGTGTTCGTATCTCAGCAGCTATATCTTCCTCTGTTACACCTCTTTCGTCTAGAAATCGTTCCAAATTCATCAACTTCATTTGAAAATAGCGCTTTTCTTCATTTAAGCAAGCCAAGTCTTTTTCTTGTTCAGCTATTACTTGCTTCAAATCAGATATTATAGTCAGGTCTTCTTGGCGGGATTCGCGTCTCTCATATCGAGATCTTACTTCTTCAAATCTAAAAATCAACACATCAAATGACAGGCTTTACAATTTATTTATGCTAGGTACTTACAGTTTGGTCAAACATTGACACTTGCGTTGCAAATGATCTATGGTTACTTGGGACTGCTTTTGAGTAAGGGCGAATTTGGATTGCTGTTCTTCTTGTTCCTTTTGCCGCAGTTCTTGCAACTTTTTAATGGCATCTTGCAGTCCTCTATTCCATCGGGAAAAGGAAACAAAAACAGGATAGTTTAGGCAATAGGATAAACTAATTAATTTGTAATAATTTTTATATGATTTCCTTTTAAAATGTCTTCAATTTTTTATTATCTATATCTATTTATTATTATGTCATAACAGCACACTAAGCAATTGAAATTTAGTATAAAAGTATAAATATACAAAAGTAAAAATGTAGCAAATGTATAAATATAACATTTTGATGTTGTTACATGCAGTAGAGATGAAAGCTGAATACTAAACACTAAAGTAGCTCATGCAAAATTCTACATATAATTGTTAAAATTTATTATAAAAGACAAATGATAAAGATATACCTATGAAGGATATAAAAAGTGGCCAGGAATCCGACAAAAACCATGATAAGATAGGATATAGGAGAATTAGGAAAGTCAGATCAGTTGTTACTTCTTTAGTACATCTACACAGTGAAACAATAAAAATTATGTATTAGTAAAGCAGCAAATATCTAACTATGATAATGGTAATGTTAAGATATTTTGTTAAATGATAAGTTAATATTTTAAACATTATACAACACATCCTCTTCTGATTAGCTATGTATTATTTGAAGTATATTTTGCGAAATACGCAATTAACAATTATTGAAATCATATGAAGCCTTTAGCATTGGTGATCAGTATATTTAAAGTGAGACATGGAAAAATAACAATTTAGAGAAAAGTTTATATGTAATTGATATTGTTAGTAAATGAAATTCGTTCAGAAAAAAAAACGTTTTGTTAAGTATGCTTATGCATTTTAGCTTTTGCTTTCATACTACACAACAAAAATTAATTTATACATAATTTTGGACAATTTTTCATCGTAAATTATTAGTTTTTCTATTTTGATGCATATAAAGCTACAATGTCAATAGATAATACATTGCGTAGATTAGAGATATAATAATAATATATGACCAGGAAACAATCACAAAAGTAAAAGAAAGGGCAATACACGCATGCTGCATAACCGAGACAAAAAAGAAAAAGGGTACCTAGCAGTAGATGATTACATACTCATGTAGGTATAGTGGAAAAGACAAGTAATTAACAGTAGGTGGAGGTGTAGGTATACGCTTACATACAAATTTGAAACAGTTTATAGACAAAGTCAAGCTTACAAGTACAGAAATACTAAGGGTACAAGTGGGGATACAAGGCACAGACGTACATATTTTCTGTTTATATTCCCCAGATAGAACAAAACCCAGGCAAGGAAGAAAAACATTCTACGAAACAACGCAAGGACAGATCAAGGTCAAATTCCTCTAGATTAGGCCAACGAATAATTGTAAGGGGGCACCTAAGTAAAGCAAATATTCAATGAAGAAATATACAACGACAATGGAGAAGTGCTGGTAAATTTCTTATTCTTCAAGGGCTGTCGATCCTTGTAGATCATCGCCTGCTTCCAAAAAGCTTACAAAATCCATTTGGTTTTGATCACTGTGGTGGATTAGTCCACACTGATCTTTAATTAGTTATTCGTTTAAATTTTTTGGCTTGTTTTCTATCGTTCACCTTTTACCGCATTTTGCTGGTAAATTTCTGCGCAGAAACTATAGTCTCAAGATTAATATTACATTTTTAAACTATAAAATACAGCAAAAATGTAACTTCAAAAACGTTTGAGGAAGAAGATCAGTAATAGACTACCATGTTATATTAACATACTACAAATGGGAAGTAACAGTAAGTAGATGCTATGTAAAATAAGCCCGAATTTTGAATCTAAAATCATACAAAAGACTATCAACATAAACATTTTATGTGGAGTCACTTAATCATAAAACTGCTAAGAGTTGTACTGCAAGAGGCCAGAACAAAAATTAATATAGGTACAATCTCACAGCACCACGACGACGTGAATGCAGTCTGGAACAAACATATAAAAATCAGCAGAAGAAGCAATACGAAAAAGAAAACTAAGAATAGATCAAGCAAAAGAAATAGAGCCCCATGGTTCCATGAAGAAGTAAAAGAGATAATTAAAAAAGTGATGCCTAAACATATCAGAAGAGAAAAACATCAGGTTAAATACGTATAAGAACTAAACGAGGCAAACAGAAAAATAAGACAAATAAAAGAAAGCCTCTGGGAGAACTTTATGAAATAGATGAGATGGAACACCAGAACAATGGAGAAGATTACTTTAGAAAATTTTATAGGGAAAACAGAATTATGCAAACTATTAAGCACCAACAGGAAGAATTGGAAAAGATTCAAATAACGGACAAAGATGTAAGTAACTCGCTTAAACAAGTAAAAAATAAAAATAAAATTCTTAAATACAGTAGATTGACGTTTGTTAATAAACGAGACTATTATTCAACATTACTCTTATAAGAGCAAGAATTCCTTCCGAATAGAAAGTCAGTATCATATTACCAATATTAAAGACCCCAATGATACTAATAACTACAGACGGATCACTCTCAATAGCACAATGCAAAAACTATTTATCAGAGTAATTAGAAAACGGCATTGCGATGTAAGTTGGAAATTGAAATTGGAATTGAACATTTTAATTGTCTTGGCATATCAATAACAAGCAATAAAAATTTTACCTCAGAACTGCTAAGTCGAGGCATAGAAAACCCACACTTTAGTATTTTTATTAATAAAGCGTATGTTTGTGGAGCAAAAAATAACTAAATCTATTTGTTTATTTCGCTGTAGGTTACTTCTCGGTTTATTTTGAAAATAATATAGGAAACCGTTTCTATAGAAGTTACAAATTATGGATTCAGATGAGGCCATAATTTTACATTCTAAACAACTTTCTTTCATGATATTTTGACGTATTTATTAAAACAGAAAAGATACCTGAATAAAAAAATGTGTTTTATCTATCGCTTTGTTGTATCTATTTTCAAGAAAGGAGACCGTAGGAAAAGTGAAAATTACAGAGGAATAAGTATAATAGCAGGCAATGGAAGGACTCTATGGGAAAATAGTGAAAGAAAAATTAGAAGAAAGCATAAACAATAAGATCGTAGAGGACTAAGCAGAATTTACGGCGGGAAGGTCGTGCATAGATCATATCTATACACTACAACAGTTGATCAAAAATATGGCCAAAAACAGAGCAGTACATATGGTTTCGGCGCAGTCGATTCGGCGCGACTGATTAGGCGCAGCCCTTTCAGCGCGAAGACGTTTCGGCGCGGAGACAGTTCGACGCAGAGACGCTTCGGCGCGGAGACTTTTCAGCGGAAAGACGTTTCGGCGTGATCCGATTCGGCGCGAGTATACCTATTTTGTGGGTTCACTTTTACATTTAAATCACAAACTAATGAAATGTTATATTTTGTAAATTTCCGTATGAGGTTCTTTCGAATATATTTTAGTTAGAGGATAATTAAAATTCTATATAAATAAAAATCCAATTTTTCAGAAACTATTTTTCCTACAAAAAAACATTTTTGACAAAAATTATAGACAATTACCTAATATGTAATAGGGCTATTAAAAAATATTCGCTTTATTAATTTTTGGACCTTGGAGAAACTTTGTAATCACCTAATTTTGTGATTTTTCCAAAAACTACACTCTTGTTCCATAAAACTTAACTTTTATCGAAGATTATAATAGTAGCACTTCCGGTTGCCCGATTTTAACCAGATATTAAAGCTCGGCATTAATTGCTTAAAGACTAATGCAGTTGAATCTTGTAAATATAGATTCTGTGGAGAATGAAAACAAAAACACAATTCGTTGCTTCAGTAATTTAATGAATATGTAGCTGTAAATCACAATTAGGATCGTGGCTCACTTATGCTAATTGCAATGACATGCCAGGAGATGTATGTTTATCACCAGTTCAATCAGAAATTCAAACAGTGTAAAAAATGTCAAAGCTTATTAGATGTAAGTGATTTTGTTTAAAATTAGGATTAACATAACTTGCCAATAACTATACCTTGTTCACCAACGGAAATAGTTAAACCACTACGTAGCAACATTTGAATAGAATTTTTTCTATTGGTCGAACTTCTAAAACTCGTAGTACAAGCAAGTGCGTGCTTCACTTGAAACGTTTCTTGCTAATTTGCTACCTGGCGTGCTTTTATTAATTTGTAGCATGTGAAATGCTCCGCACACATAAATTGGTGGCAGTGGATACGTTTTCGCGCCGAAACGTCTCGCACCGAAACGTCTCCGCGCCGAACCGTCTTCGCGCAGAGACGTATTCGCGTCGAATGGGCTGCGTCGAATCGGCCACGCCGCATCGGCCTCGTGGAAAAGTTCCATTCCGTCTTCATAGACTTAAAAAAAAGCTTACGACTCTGTCCCCATGATGAAACTTCGGGAAGCCATGAAAAGAATAGGAATTCAAGGAAAATAATCAACACAGTCAAGAACCTATATAAAGACAATAAAGTAAAAATAAAAGTATGAAATAAATTATCTAAAAGTTTCCAAACAACAAAAGGCATTCTGCAGTGCTGTCCCACATCACCGACACTCTTTAAAATATTCTTGGAGCAGACACTGAAACCATGGAAAAGGAAGTGTGAAGGAATGGGATTACCAGTAAGAGA
Source organism: Agriotes lineatus (assembly GCA_940337035.1). Taxonomy (NCBI): domain Eukaryota; kingdom Metazoa; phylum Arthropoda; class Insecta; order Coleoptera; family Elateridae; genus Agriotes; species Agriotes lineatus. Next base: position 26,843 of record CALNHX010008693.1, read on the forward strand.
CAAACATCTATACATGCTGAGTTTTGAGGACGACCATGTTGTTATAGTACAGGACGAGCATGATGATGGTAAGGAAATTGAAGGAGTATACAACAAACGGTTTGGAGATAAACTGCAAGAAGACAGAATATTTAAGCACAACAGAAGAAGGAGTGAAGAATTTAGGTATGGAGGATGGCCAAGAAATAAAAGAGACTGAAAGGTACAAATACCTGAGATTTATAATATCCAAAGACGGAAAAACAGAACAGGAAATTATGAAAAGGTTAGGACAAACCAGATATTGCATAAAGCAGCTAAATCCACCAAAACAAGAATCTATAATACTATGGTACGCAGTATAGCAACATATGGAGCGGAAATCTGGATAATAAACAAACATATGGAAAAGAAGATCAATGCAACCTAGATGGAATTCTGGAGAAGGAGTTGTAGACTTACAAGGATGATCAGGGTGAGAAATGAAGAGATAAAGAGAAGAATGGGAGTAGAAAAGGACTTATACAGCTACATCGAAGAAAAGAAATTAACTTGGTATGGACACGTTAGAAGAACAGATAGAAACAGGTGGATAGCAAGAGTAACAGATTGGAGTCGTATAAGAAGAAGAAAGAGAGGTAGGCCACGAAGGTCATGGGACGAAATAGATGAGGCGATGGAAAGAAGAGACCTGGAGGAAGGAGAGTTTCAGGATAGAGATCAATGGAGAAAATGGTTGAGAGAAGGAAGACAGCGATAGCTGTAGATATCCTACAAATATATAGATCAATCCAACATTTTTGTATTATATTTCAATTTTAAAACTTTCCAGAGAATAAAATTACGCAAATATGTAATACTAATTTATGCACACCTTGTATACAAACAAGATAGATAGACAATATGAACCAAAATGAGAGGGTAGGTTTCTGATGGCCTTACATCGCAATATTCGGAAGCATAAATGTCATAACAATTCTAGAGTTTAAGGATAAAGTAAATAAACAGCTAAAAGGAGAGGAAGCAGTGAGAAATCTCTATGGAAAAACCAACACATGACAACAGCATACGAGACGATAGTGAGACTTATATTGACATATCGAGCGAAGATATATGCAGATAATAATAATAAAATAGGTCCTACTCGCAACAGGAAAACAAAAGTGGATAGAGTTAGAAATGAAGCAGTAAGAAAGGAATATAAAATTTATCAAAGATAGCAGAAAATGCTGGAATAAACATGTTAAAAGGACAAATAATACTCACTGACAAAAATTGCAAGATATCTAAAGCCACCTGACAGAAGAAAACTTATTAAGTCGCCAAAATATTGAGCTGACAGCTGAAAGACTTTAGATAAGAACCTCAATAAAACGTCTGAAGAAAAGCAGGCTTTCTGAAGCCTAAATAGAAGAATAATAATAAGAAGCGTAACCGAGTAATTTCTGTAAGTATGTACCAAAGTACAACTTTTGTTATGTATATTAATAATAACATATTCGTACTTTTGTAGTTTACATGAAAACTGAAACTCTATCTGGTCTTGCAATAATTAAGCTCAGTTGATATATTTTGTATTTGGAACTGACAGTTTGGCACTACTGATAACACGATTAACGCAATCTGATACAAATGGAAAACTACAGTTACCTAGTTAAGTTAAGTAAGTTAAGTTTAATAAAGTTTTGCTAATTAAAATAATAAATTACTTATGCATTGAAAATGTTACCCCATTTTTTTGGTCGAATTTAAAAAAATGTACATAAATCTGTGCAGCTTTAGGGTTATGGTGATATATTACGACTAACTAGATATAATTTTTAATTAAATTTCAGCTGATTTCATTAGACAGATGACATCATATTTGCTCACACAGTAACAGTTGTTACAAAGTGTTGTGCCATATGTTGTTGGATATTGATCTTCATCAATCTATATACGCTCAATTTAAAATTGAATTAATAACTTTAATAAAAACGTTAATTCAAGAGTACCTACTACTTTTACTAAATTCTTTAGCCTCAGAGTGTCCAAAATTACATGCACTTAATGAAAATCCCAGTAATACAATCCTCCAATCTAAAGTAAATCAAATTAAATGAGAAATTGTTTATCTGTTAGATAGTAAACATTTTTTAAAGAGATTCTCTTCAAATAATTTTTAAACTTAATTTGATAAGGGCACCACTATTTTTTATTAAATTACTACCGGTAATGTACGCTTACGTAACTCCAACATTTTAATAAAATTCATAAAATAGTTATTTATTATACAAGTGGGATAAGAGCATCATTAATTTACGTGTATGTAAGCACACAAGTATATTAATGATGCATTAGCACACATGTATTGTACAAAATTTTATCTACAACTGCCCAAAATTGAGAAAAGTGCATTAAGAGAAATGTCAGATCTGTTATTTTCAAAAATATTTTAGTAGGCAAATGTCATTATGTCATTCATTTGATACTATTTCAGTTAGGTAATGAAGCCATTACACCACTCAGTTGGGTAACGAAGCCATTACATAACTGAGTGGTGTAATGAGCTTTATTACCTAACGGAAATAGTGTTAAATAAGTGACGTAATGAGTTAGTTATCCCACTGAACAAAACTGGGCAGTATTTGTATTTGTAAATACTTTTCTTATTTAAATACTTTGTAGTATATAATTACTAGGTATTTAAATACTTTTTAATAGGCTGTATTTGTATTTGTAGGTGCAAATACTTTGCAAAGCATTTAGTATTTAAATAAAATTTTGGAAGTATTTAAATACTTTTAGACTGTTTAAATAATTTTAGAGTATTTAAATACTTTGAGAGTATTTAAATATTCTCAAAGTATTTAAATACCTTAAAGTATTTAAATATTCTCAAATGATGACGTATTGGACGTTTACAATTGCGAAAAAAGTATTTACTAGTTGGAAATATATTTATTGAAGAAATAAAGGTAATTAATAACCTTTGAGAGTGGTTAGCTACTTTTATTTCTTAAAAACATATTTCTTACTAGTAAATACTTTTTGCATAATTTTAAACGTCTTTTAGGTATCATTTGAGCTATTCTGGCATTATTAGACATTACACGTTGGAATTCACACTATGAGTCCGTAATACAAATTTTAGCAAAAAAATTGTAAGAAATTTTAGCAAAAAACAAATACATATTTTATATGAAAAGCTTTCAATTAAACAATATTGCTTGAATAAATATGAAGTGGAGTATTTCACAGAATACGTTTCTAAGTCATTGGTTTTAGCATTAGATATTCTGAAAGGAAAAGCTAATATATCTTATGGATTCGTAATACCAACAATTGCCAGTATGAAAATTAATCTTGAAAAACTAAAAACAGAAAATCTCAAGTAGCTTTCTTCTCAATATAAAAAAATGTAACCTCAGATGCTAAATTTGAAGGACAACTCTGTATTTTAACTGAAAAATTTAAATTGATCTTCAAATTTGTTATTAGCTGAAGGCTTACAACTTATGGTAAAGATGTAAAGAAACTGTTATGTATAAGAAAACAAAAAATTAAAAAAACGTTTATATTGTTTTAAATTTATATTTGTTTAACTAACTTTGTTTTACTTTTTTGTTAATATCCAATATAGGTAATTTTATTAAAAAAGTATTTTCTGGATCTATTTTGCCGAAATATTTATAAAATAACATCTAAACTATGCATTCACCACAAACCAATATTTGGCTTACTACAATTATTACAAGTATTCGAATGAAAGGAAATTATGAAATTTAAACTTAGTTTTGAAAAATTGTTATACTGCTAAAAAGATAAATACTTCACACGTCTTTTACATTTTAGTGATATCTGAAAACTAAAAGTATTTAAATAATTTTAAAATATTTAAATACCTACTTTTAAAATATTTAAATACTTTTAAAGTATTTAATTACTTTTATAAAAGTATTTAACTATTAAATATTATAGGTATTTATTATTTAACTACTTTTTGGTCGTAAAAAGTATTTAGTAGGTAGTATTTAAGATATTCGATTTTCACAAAGTATTTAGTATTTAGCAGTTAAATACTTTTTAAAAGTATTTTGCCCAGTTCTGTCACTGGAGTAGATAAAAGACATCTACAAGTCTGGCAGTGCAAACATAGAATTTTGTGATGCTCCCAATAATTTTATTTTTCGTTGACCGCTTGTTAATTTCAATATTAATGAATTATTTTTCCTAAAAAAGGATAGATTAATAGACGTCATTAAAGTTTTTGATTAATACACTCTTTTTCATTAATTAACTGTTTTTTAAAAAAGGATGGATTAATAGATCTATTAATGCACTGTTTTTGATGAATTCACTCTTTTTCATTAAAAAACTGTTTTTGTGATTTTGACGTTTTGATGATATTTTGCATGGAGGTTAGTTGTATTAATCAAATTTTTCGCCACAAAAAAAAGATTTTGCGGTTAACGAAAAAATTTTGTAATCAACTCGTTTGTTAATGGGCGATTAATAATCTCAACCTTTAAAGGCACTCACTCGCTATCGCTCGTTCGTGCTTTAAACAGTTTCGATTATTAATTGCCTTTATTAACACACTTGTTGGTTAAATAACTATTAAGGCATCTTATGTCTATATTATAATGACAGCTAGTAAGAGAAGCTATTAGTGCAATATGTATGATGTCTATTGTGTAATCATAGAAATTAAAATATTAATGTATTTTTTAATTAAATGCAATTTTTAATAATAGTTTCCTTTGTTAATAAATTCTTAAATGAAAATGTGTCAAAAAAATAAACGTATTGATAAAAAGCACATACTTAGGAATGTTCTTTGATGACTTTGATCATGTTTATTTGAGAAAGCACTTGCGTTATGGGGTTACAAAACGCTCTTATTTATTTGTTAATTATACTCCTACTGTATTAAGAACTAAGCTAAAGGCATATGCATGCTCTATACTAATGTACTCCTGAAAGTTAAACCAAGTTGTAGTTTTGGTACATCTGTTTTAATTACTAAAATCTTGTTAAATAAAATTTACCGGTTTCAGGATATTAAGCCTTTGTTTACATATACAAAAGTAGGCTGGCACCTAAGTCATAACTGCATCTGTACGGTAATATTCCTTTACCGTACATGGAAACCATTACCATACTGCAACCGGTAAACTATTGAACACACCAAGAATGTTATGAATCATAACAGCCTTAGATGGCTTAAAATTCTCGCACTACTAGCTCGGATTTCAAAACAACATCTGGGGCGGTTATGATACTTATAACATGCCTAGATATGTTAATAACTAATACCCACCTTATTTTTACTGTCAGCATCCATTTTGGTTTTGTTTATTGCTTCGCCGTGACATGCCATTTCTTGGTTTAGGACCTGTATACCCCCTTCAAGAGTATCAACATTATTTTGTAAATCATCTATAGTTGACTCCTTGCTAGTAACTTCATTTTTTAAAGCATCTATTGTTTTTAAAAGCTCTACTTCTCTAGACTCATGCGAATTTTTCTGAGTGTGAAATTGTTCTTCTAATGTTTTGTGCTTCATTACATATTCCTCTTCAACTAGTCGTATGGCTTCATTCTTTTGATGAATTAAATTTTCCCATTGTGCATCTTCAAAAGATCATTTGATTATAAATACATATTTTAATGAAAACCGAGGTTTCAATTCTTATAAATATTCTTACCCAGTTCGGAACGATGTTGCTCAATAAGAGTTTGCATTTTTTGTTGTGATTCTTTCTCCATTTGTTCTTTAACTAACTCCACAGCAGCTCTCATTGAGCTAAGCTGTTGCTGCCAATTACTTTCTGCATCTCTTAATTGTGTTTCATGTTCGTCATTAATTTTTCCTGTAAAAATATAATACGTTGATCATGATTATGTGCATTTATTATAGTTTACCTATTTCCTGTTCATGTTCTTCTACAAGTTTTTCAAATTTATCATGATGGGACATATCGATTTTATCCATTACTCTTCTTAGTTCCATCAAGTCTCTATCTGTATTTGTTTGTGCTGTTTCCAGTTGCCTTCTATAATATATATCTTTTTCCTTAAGAGAATATTTTAAAGATGTTACCTGTAAAAATATTAAATAATACATAAGTACATATGAAATTTCAATTTTTAATACCAACTTACTTCCTTTATATATTCTTGTATCCTCTTTTCATAAGTTAGTTTTAGTTCACTGAGTTGTTCCTCCTGTTCAGCTTTAATTGATTGTATAGCCATGTGCCTTTCTTCATAGTGCAGTTGATCTAGTTCTGTTTTTAATCTTCTACATTCATGAAGAAGTTTTTCTTCCCAATAGAAAGCTATTTTAGTCTTTTGTTCATTTAGTGTTTCTTTCAATTTTCGCTCTTTATCTAAAATTTCATGAAAATGCACCCTCTCCATGCGCTGTACATTTTGTTTCTCTATGTCAATAAGACTTCGCAATCTCTTAGTTTCACTTTTTAAATTTTGCTCACTACTTTTCATTTCTTCAACTTGTTGGGCTACTAAATCTATAGATTTCTGCTGTTCCTTTGTTAATCCTCTCAGTTGTTTTACTTCATTTTCATAAGATTTTAAATTTTCTACCTTAAAATGTACATATAAACATCAGTTATACCATGCATACAGTATTTCTATTTGAAAACTTAATTTAAATATTCTACCTCACCTCCGTCATCATTTTTTCAGCCTGCCTTATTTTTTGTTCGGCGTCTTTATAAGCTAGTTCTAATTGTTCTTCAATTTTTCTATCCTTCTCTTGTAACCTTTTTTTGGACGTTTGCTCTATTTCTCGCAATTTCCACTCAAAATCATCATTCAAAAGTTCTTGCTCTTTAACCATATTTACAGTTCTTAATTTTTCGAAGTCCGTTTCCCATTTCTGCTCAATGCAAGTTTTATCTTGAATTGCTTTTTCTAGAGCTGCATCCAGCGCTTTCTTATCTTCTTCTCGTTGCTGAAGTAATTCCGTTTTTTGTTTTGCAAGATCATCTTTTTCTTTCTCTAACATATCTAATTGTATTTCAAGCGTTTCGATTTTCGCTCTAAGGCACCTAATTGTAGATTGCAGTTCTGTAATTTTGGCACTAGTGGTACTTTGAAAATTTTGGAACCTTTCTACAAAGAACTATGTTACTGACGATTACCTTCGATATAAGAATAATGCATACCTGTTTTTTGCGTTAGCTCATCGGACAGACTCGTAGTTCGCAATTTGGAACTTTGAAGATCTTCTTCTAAGTGTCTAAGTTTCTGTCGGACGCTTTCGGATTCTTTGAGGGCTGTTTGTAATTCCGCCTGCAGGCCTAAACGAGTAAAACAAGAACCCATTATTAAAGTTTTTAAGACATTAAATTATTTAGTTAAAAGAGCATATTTAAAAGCACGCCATCAATGCAAGTTTTAAATTTTACTAAAGAGGTTAGCTGTGGCAACATGTTAAAGCACTCAGTTCCTGTGTTATCTGCCAATTACCAATTAAGCCATAGGGGGCTCCTTGTTTACAGTGCTCTTAATTATAACATTTTGTATTAAACTTATCGTGTTGCTCAAATAGTATATTATAATACGAGTGTATAAGCAAGCCTTTCAAGTACGCACAAGTGTGAAGAAAACGAGTGAAACCAGTTTTCTTTAATGTTGTAAGTGCTTTAAAGGCTTATACACGAGTTTTACACACTATTTTTTAGTACGCATGAAAAGATCTTTTCTCAGAATGATTTTACCATTTCGATTTTATGTCTTGATTTTTTTTATCAAGTAGTCACATGAAAAATGTGTGTCGTTAGCATGGAGATTTTTTATAAATGCTTGTTTACTGTCAGTTGTAAAGTTTATTAATGTCAGATTAATATTACTGTTTCCTAGTAACCAACCTATAAAGCAAAAGCACGCTGTGCTATAATTATCGATCTACGCACGCTCCAGCGTGTTTTAATGGTCATTTACAATACATGCGTACTAAAAAAGTATTTTCATTGTATCTATTCTGCGACGGTAAATTTTAGTTGTGAATTTAGAATATTTTTAAGACAAAGTATGAAAAAGCATACATTTTAAAATTGTAATAAATAGAATTAGCATACAGAAAAAATAGTTTTAGTTGTCTTCTATATATTTTAAGTTTGTTGTTAAAGATTATTATCCTTTCAAATGACAGTAAGAATTGTGTATATGCATAAGTGCTTCTTTTTTTTCAATTTAGCTACTTTGTGTTCGGTTTTTCTACTGGTTGCTTAAAGTTAATAAGCTATTGCGAATATTTTCAGTACTTACGATCCATTCCAGCAGATTTCGCAAATACATCTCTCTGGAGTTCTTCCATCTGGAAGCGTAGTTTGTTAGCTTCTGCATCTCGAAGAGATAGCTGCTTGGAAAGGTCATTTAATTGACTTTGAAATTTCGCTTCTTGGTTTATTAGGTTCTTCCTGCAAGATAAATAAATGCTGTATTAGAAAACTAATACTTTTTAAAACAGAGTGAGTAGGTGCACGTGTTGAAGTGAATCACGTCAAACGTCAAGTGGGCCAAATTTAGACCAGCCGCTACTGTTTGGCGCCGCATTTATCGTACAAATATGAAATTAAATACTTTAAGAACATTATTATAAATTAGTAATATGATAACGTACTTTTCCGCATTGTCTTGTATTCCATTTACTAAAGGGGGAGTGTTATTAGGTAAATGCTTCGTTGGTTGAGGTTTAGCTAATGGCAATTCAACACGTAGTTTCATTGTAGCTCTAACAGTGTCTTTAATGGGGTCCTCTGCATTTGGAAGTTTTCCATTTTTTATTTGATCGACATTATCCTTGCCCTTGGGTGGGGATTGCTCCAAAGAATGAACCCTGCGGTATTTTGGTCTGGCACCTAAATCTATGTCTGGACTGCTTGGTGGAGTGTCTGAATGTACTTCCCTTTTATTTATTGGAATTTTCGGGGAAATAGCAAGGGTTCCATGCCCACATGGTTTTACCGAAATTCTGCGTTGTTGATTATCACTTCTCAGCGCACTGGCGTATGATGTAATTGGAGATGGCGAGTGTTTTGTGGCACCACTGTTAACACCTTGGCTCGCTTCCATTATTTTATCGGTATGGTTGGAAAAGCTGGTAATATTGGAAGCGTTCGATGAATCCGAGTCGTTTTTTTCGTCTTTCGCGGTCACTTTTTTTTCGTCTTTCGCGGTCACTTCGTTACTAGTCACTTTCGCGGCTGTATTCCCGTTTACTCGTAACCTGGATTCAGACGGGATGCCTGGCATGACGCTGATATTCCCACTTTGCAACGGGCTATCCGACTTTTGTGTCAATTTATTTTTACACATATCTTTGAGAGCACCAGTCGGCGACGCGTTGTCGTCTTTAGATGAAGGCTTCTCTTTGTTTTTCTTCTCACTGGATGACCCGGTTGTAATTGGGTCCTTTTTTGCTCTTTTGAAGAAACTGAACATTTTGAGAATTAACTGGAATTGTTATTCTTTCCAGTATCGTGTTTTGTAGTTCTACGTTTTCTTAAATGTAATTTAGTGCGGATAACCAGTTAATGCAAACTTATTCTTCAGTAATTGCAGAGGAAAAAACCATCAATGCTTGTAAAAAAATCAAGTACTCAAGCTCGTTGTCAAGGCAGGACTGAAGGAACCCCTTTCCGGTTTTTTGCTTTCTAGTAGATTATTTTTATCCTTGAAAATAAAACTAGAATCTTTACTTAAAAAAAGTAGCATCCGAACAATGTTCCTGCTACATAGTTTCACACTCGATCTTACATTTTTCGCCATCTACTGTTGTGTCTGTGCTGTTTTTGTTAGGCGTTTGCTTCCATCGGCAGCCCAGTTTTGGCAAAAACTAATATGCCTCCTCGTTTGTACACTCACTATTAGTCATTTTGTTTTATACATGATTCATGTGAATTTTTAACGGTTTACAAATACTATTACACTTGTATTTCTAACAACAACTTCATTGGATGGTAACCTATGCCGTTTCTTGCGTCTGCTCAAAATTGACTAAACGGTATTAAAGAGTAATTCATGTTTTGAAAGTTAAAGTATGAGATTCAGTCGTTGATGGTTGGAGGGGAGTTCTGGAAATAGAGTATCTATGCGCCGAGAAGATGTTAATAATGACGTCCAAAAGCTGGAAATAGAAGGCTGTTCAAAGTTAATTGCATTGCTGCAGGTTTCTCTCTTTATTACGATTATGTGAAAAATAAAAATTGTGGAAACAAACAAATGAAAATCAGGAACAGTATAGTTAGTTCACCAGAAAATTCGAGAGAGAAATAAAAATGTAATTTAACTTAACACAAAAAAAATCTCACAATATATAGTGATCACGCATTGAGCATACGACTAACATTTTATTTTTAGAGAACAAAATGCAAGTACTGAATATAAAAAATGAACAATCTGATTAGGTTTCCAGTAGAAAGGTAACTAATTGCACGGTTTAGATTTTTGTAGCTACTTAATTGTAATTCAGGTGTACGAATACTTACACGGATTAACTTTCTGGCAAATGACCGTTGCCAAAAATGTAGACTGAGTGAAAAAAGAAATGCGAAGCATTTCCTTTATGTTAACGAGAATAACGTCCTCATTCAAGGACGATGGTCATTCTTGGGCACTGACTTGCATGAATTATGTAGTTATACAAAATTTCCAGTTTTCCTGAAGCGAGAGTCGATTCCTGGTGGTTATATTTGGTTGTTAAGGCTTTCCCGCTTTTAAAATATAATTTGGTCTTCTATACCACCAGATAGGTATGTGCGAAAATACCTATCATACAGTTTATTCTGAAAAAACAGCGATATGACAATCGGAAGAAACGTGAGTAATAGGAAAAGTCGCTTTTCTATTATTTTAAATGATATACTGATCCCAACACATAGATGAACTTATTCGAATTAAAATAATTTCTGTATTTAAAAAACTGAATTGCAAAGAAAAAAGTTACAGTGACAGGGAATGTTTTAACGTATCTTATATAGAAAGCAAGAGAGGTGTTCAAAATTACAGATATATTACATAAACTTGCAAAAAAATAATGCAGCTGGTGGGATTTGAACCCGCGCTCACAGGAAGAATACGATTTTCAATAGCGAAAAGCTTTAACCGCTCGTCCAAAAACGTGTACCTGTCGTACTTGCTTATGGAGGCATTATAAAGGACGCGGTGATTAAATGGCCAATCGGTGTCAATGAAAACGTGAGTCACGCAGGCACAACATACGTTTATACAGGTTTGTTTTATATCGTTTTAAAAATCCATTATATTTTTCTATACATTAAGACGATGAAGAAGGATATGTTAAAATAAACATGCATTCCATGTTAGTTTATATTTAAAAAGAAAATTCTATTACCTAAACGCATAATAGGAGTTACTTGGTTATTAATAAGGTCAAATGACTAAAGATCAATATTGTGTATTGTTTTCAAGGAAAAAGATCAAAGCCACAAATGTGATCGGTATTGTAAATATTTTGAAATAACTAGAACAAAGTAATCAAATTTCATAAAATACTACCAATTATATTTTTTGTTATAGCAGATATATTGCATGTTCATTTAACATGTATGCACAATTTAACTGAGAATAACGTCAACGCAGGCAATTAGAACATTATATGAATAAGTGGAAAGGAGAATGTGATTTCTTTAGCTAATAGATAATAACATATTTTTTATATCGGTATTTCAGTGGTATTTCCTGTTTTGAAAGAAAATTATAGCCGACGGTTATTACGAGATTACTTTATAACGCTAGTTTGATCCTTACCGCCCAAGCCTGTCTTATAACCGGGAGCAACGAATACTGTTTTTGGGAAAAACAAAACTTTTAAAGATCATGTTATTATTATATTGGTAATTCATTAAGAAAACATTACTAAACGTTGTAATTTTAAATTTTTATTTGTTGTTATGGTTGATTATTTCTAATAAGTCATAATATAATTTAAAGGTTTATATTTTTTTCGTAAAGCAGTCTACTTAGTTATTCTAACTTATTGTTTTAAAACTTAAATTTTTAATTATAATATGTAAATAACGTATTGTCATTATTGTAACAGAAATGAGTACATTTATACGGAGAAAAACAGAGCAGCACAAGCATTGGCGGCCCGTGGAGAATTTAGATGGTAGAGCCAACCACCAAACGTAAAATTCATTTTCCACCTTCTCACAGATAAGTACAGATTCCGATATCCCGATATTTAATCATTTTGCATATGGACTGGCAAAAGTTAGTATAAGGGCTAACAAAATATAATAAATTGAATCGAAAATCGTACGACACTCATTAATGACCAATAGAAAAATTAGTTCACGAACCGTATCCAAGACAACAACAAAATTTCTTGGAAATTTTTTGTAGGTAGACATTACTTCTTTTTAGGGTTTGCGTCGTTGCGATTTTCGTACCGAATCTGCATTCGAGCATTAATTCATATCCGGAAATTATTTTTCGTGCATTCAACAACGTCCGAATTTGCCCTCGCGTCCCGCTCGGGCAAATTAATAGGACGTTGTTGGAACGCACTCAAAAAAATTTCCAGAAAGAATTAATGCTCTTATGAGATTATATGTGAATATTTCTCTGCCATTTTTCGTTTATATGTCTAATTCGGACAAAAAAACGTGAATCTCCACTGTTTGAGCTACACAGATGAATGCGTTATTGATGTATATTATTTGAAAATGAGCGACAATTTACCAGAAAATTATGAGAATAATAAAATAGATCATAAATAGCATAGTTATTTAAGTTAGTCTATTTTGTGAAAACCCGAATGTCTCTTCTGTCGGAATTATACACACGGCCTTCCGAATATGATCCCCGGGAGCAGATTTGCTTCATTTGAACTCCATGGAGTCAGCATACGTGCAAAAATTGTAATCGCAGGTGCCAGGCCACACTGAGGTTTCAGCCTACGCTGAAATGACTCCCATTGAATGTTAAAATATCCTCATCTTTGGACTACTTCTTCTCTCCACCCCCACCGCAGTCTATAAACTGTCGAAAAGCTGCGAACAGCTTCTATTTGGTACAAATGCTTCCGCGAAATCAAGCAGCGCTTATTGTTTAGTTGATATCCATTGAACACAAATTACCCTTGCTTTGTTTAAGCTTCTTTGCACTTATTTTTATTTGTTTTCGGGTTCGTTATCTATGACGATAAGGTCAACTTCCAGTACCCTTGTTGGTTGGTATGACAACAACAAAATAACAAGCCCTTATAAATATAACGATCGTAGGACTGTTATAGAACATTGTTTTGTAATTAGTTACTATAGAAACAACAATCACCCACTCACCCACATTCAACGGTATTTATATTTTTATTAGTTGATAGTGCAAAAAATGTTACACGAGACTCGATTGTTAAGTGTCGTACTGCAACTTCGGGCCCCATTCTTTTAAATTGTTTTTGAGCTGTTCTAAGGCACTTACCGAACTTGTAACGTAATATACTATAAAGAGAAGAATGATGAAAAATGCGTCAACAATTTTTGTTTTAGATTTAAAAAAAATCTTGAATAACTGCTTTGCTATGGTAGAGCCTTGTCTCCTTGGCTGGTTATAGTGAACAGCCACTGAGCACAAGTAATGCCAGAAGCCTTTTAAACAAAACAATTTAAATAGAGATTGCGGATAATAAAAGACTGTAATAGCAATCAATGCGATTATATTAATGAGCGAAACGAGTATAAATATCAAGAATAGACTTTGCAGTTAAATTTGAACAACAGGAGAGTGATCTGGTAACCGGATGCAATACATATTTGCTCCTCTTTCTAAACATAAATTATCTGCTACCTCTCACATCCTAAACTAATAAAATAATAGTTCATGGCATTAACGAGAGATTAAAGAACTTTCTAACTACACCAATACTACACGAAGAGAGACACTTGAAAAAAATAGTAAACAACTAATAGAGAAATCTAAAGAGCACTCTACTCTGAGTTTACTTTAGTATTAAACATGGTGCTTAGTGGAGACTTTCGTTTACATGGTTGCTTAGCCGCGATAACAATAACAGAAATGCATTAGTGTTATAGTAACTGCGTGACAGCATTGTATTATAGTAATTTACGATACAAGTGCGTAAAGCTAGTCTTTAGTCACGAGTGGGGCAGAGTTAAAACGCAAGTGAGATAGCGTTTTAACCCCCATGCTTTACGCATGCGTATCGTCCAATATTTTACCGACGATAGAATCTAGAAAACACGGTAAATATAAAAATATATTTTAAATGTAAATTAGGATTACTAGCAACCGGTCGTAATTTTGAGTGGTTAAAAATTTTAAACACGGTGCTACTGATAACGTAAACTAATGAAAACATGTTATTAAACAGTTGTTTTACAAACTTAAAACTGCCAAGTAAAAGTCAATTTTACACACTGTTGTAGATAAAAGCGTTTGCTTTCAAATTGAACATTATTAAGCCAACAAAGTACAAGTGACATCAAAGTATCCTCCGTCTGGCGTTTTTGTTGTGTTTATTTTTAAGCTATTGAAAGACCCTAATCTTATTTAATATGAGGTTATGTGTCACTGTCAAATACTCAGTAGCGTTGCTTAACAGATTGAATTAATTATTAAAATATTTATTTTTAAGTATCTGTACCTCAAATTTGACTTTTAAAATTTGAAGAAATCCTCTTTGGCCACTGATATGGTAGACGTAATTTTACAACTCGCAAAAATTGCTACGCTCCCTATTTATTTAGAACTGTTATGCAAGGCCATTGAGTTTTTGACAGTGACATATAGCCTCTTATTATAGTTATTAAGGTACCAAGGGCATTATGAGTAAAATAAGAGCCCAAGATTGTTAGTGTACTAACCGAGGGTTTGGCCCGAGGTGTGTACAACAATCGCGGGCTCTTAGCTCATAATGCCCGTGGTGCCTTCAAGGTTTTATGTCCTACCAATTTTCTTACCTAATTCATATTCATATTCAATTCATATAATTACTATGATATAGTATTTAAGATTGATCTAGTTAGCTGATCTAAGTTAGATTTGTGACATTAGATGAGCTGTCATTAATTTTCATTGTGACAGTGGTGCATAATTTTTGAAATAAAAGTTGTATCCATGGAAACAAATACTGTTAATTTTTCATAATAACCCTAGTGTTCTTATGAAGAAAATAATTGCCCTGGAGCGTTATTTTGTATCTAAGATACCTTAAAATAGAGTCATTAATTTCAATTAATGTACTGGTAGGACATAAATAGCTATTAATATATCTAGGAATGTGATTATTCATAACATCCGTGGTCTGTTCAATAGTTTATTGGTTTCAGTAAAGTAATAGTTAACATGTACGGTAAAGGAATATTACCGTATAGATACAGTTATGACTTAGTTACCAGCCTATGTTTGTATATGTAAACAAAGGCTTAATATTCGGAAACCGGTAAAGTAAATAACATTGGGGTCTGCCAGCAACTTACAAATAAAAGAACGCCAGACAGAGACTACTTTGACTGTCAATTTTATTTTTTTGTCTTTTTAAGGTTTACTTTCAAAGTAATAGATATTAACGATACATGTTTGATTATGAGCATCTTATCGACACGAGTTTGATTGCCAAAAACGAGGCGGTGAGCCGAGTTTTGCGGCAATCAAACGAGTCTCGTTAAGTGCCATAAGCAAATGTGTATTGTTCAATATTTTATCTTCATCAATAAATTCTGGTTTAATGTATTTCTTGATACAAAAAGAGTGCGGTAATATTTATTACCGCACTGAGTGCGGTAATATCTTTCCATTACCGCACTGAGTGCGGTAATATCCATTACCGCACTGAGTGCGGCAATGAAGCTCTTAACGATACTAAAATTAATTTGGTTAAGAGTCTATAACAACACTTATGAAGATAAACGCTTTTATTGTACATTCTTGACATACAGACGCTAGAACATTAAGTAATATATTGCTGTATTTTATAGCTATCAGTCATGGAAGTCCAATGTTCAGAGATAAAGTAAACTTACGGTATACAAGTGCTTATAAACTATACAAAGACTTCTCATTGTAAACCAAATCAATAATGAAAATCGATACTGCTATTCTAAACAATTTATAAAAAACACCAGAACATTCACCGAATCGAGTCAGTGGAGTCTTCAAATCTAAAATCGTAACAAAAAGCGCCTCTCAAGTTAATATAAAAAAATTATGGTTCTTAATGTATACCGGGTGTCCGTTCTCAAAGTCGAACATAGGCGATTAACATTGTATTGAACGTTTTTGCCGATTCCTGCTCGCCAATTCAACTTACAAGGAAGGTAATGGTATCAATGAAAAGATAAAATTATTACGCATCAAGTGATGCCAATAATAATATTCAAGATGCCATTTTTATTTTAAAATACTAATTTAAAACTTGGGAATTTTTAAATATGCCATGCCTTGCTTTTCAAGTTCGATAGCATTTGTCAAAAAAATTGGTAGTTATTTGACGTAAATCAGGTTTTTTCTGTCAACGTCTGTTAAAATTATCTACAGAAAAATGAATTATTTTAATGAAGAACGAGTGAATGCACTAATGTTAATTGCCTATGTTCGACTTTGAGAATGGACACCCGGTATAAAGACATTCCACATTAATTAAATACATTCATAAAGAGAGCGAAAAGCTCATGTCTCTCTGATATACATTTTCTGTCAGGCTATATCAGTGATGTAGTTACAGCTGATATTTGTAACTTGGGCTGTCGATCTTACTGACTGGGTTCGCTTAACGAAGTAAAAGCGTATACCTTCCCCGCAATTTTTTAACATTACTCTGAATAATATGAGATGCAAAATACTTGAAAAATTGGGCAATTGTAATAACTGTAGGAGGATAAAAAATAACGAATTCGAGATTGGCAAATGAGATAAACGAACTACTACCATTAATTAATAACAAGACATAATGAAAGAGAGATGAGGTTGGACTAAGTATAAATAAAAACAAAAGGAGAATAATGATAGTGAATAACGCGAACCCAGATATGAATAACAATATGTATATCCGGAAAAATTCTCTGAGGCGCATGCCGGGGCCGAAATTTTCCACCTTTCTTGGTCTTTCTTTCATTCTCTACGCCTCGCTTCTCTCACCCATCCTGAAATTCCCGTTATTGGCTGAAGAGGGACGCAAGGTCCCTAAAGCAGCCTGCCCCTAGTTCGGGAGATTGAAATTACATTAAACCTTTTTGCCTTTACCTGCGGAGAAAATATTTATGAGGTAACATTTGAGAGTGTTTCTCTAAGAATGTTATTAATATTGGTGATATGTTCAAAGACACAAATAGAAAAGCGGGAACTACCAAATCAGCAATTATATAACAACCAGAACATGGAATGTCAACTGCATACGTTGTTTTGGACATACAGCCAAATGAAATCTTAATGGCCTAAGGCTGATTGCACAGGAAGATACTAATGGGAAAACAAAAAAAGGAAGATTGCTATTAAGCACATAAATATATGCTACTTGTTGTCTAAAATTTGGAACACTTATACTTTATTAAAATAATAAATAGCGTGGTAATATCCTTATGCAGGCTATACAACAATTAGCGGAAAAGCTTCAGGTAGAAGAATTCTACGTTTAAAACTGGGAAGCAAACTCTAATACAAAAATGTTTTGCTCGCGGGGGCATTAAAGTTGGGGATTTACCACAAGAAATATAGTTTGCAATAAAAATGTAGCTCAGTAGATATCTCGTGCATGGTTTATTATGAAAGGATTGACAAATTTCATAAAATGGAAGCGTATTCAAAATTTTTGTTTGATTTAGTTCAAAATTTGGGTTTTCAGCAAAAACGAGTGTGTGTCAATTTTGCACTTATAAATCTAAGGCTATTTGTACTTATTAGTTGTATTGGGTCGTCAATGTAACTCAAATTCTCCAGAACTTATTTTTGAATCGTATCACTCTTTCGGGTGCATGATAAAGTTTAGCTTCCTAGAATATCCGGATACGGCGCGGCGTTTGCGAAGATAAGACTATTCTGTCAAAGACGAACACTTGAGAAGATTTCCAAATCGACGGCAGTCAACACCAAATGTATTTAGAAGGTTAATTCAAAGACTAACACCCGTATGCATAGTCGTTCGCCAGCGGCTCGCCGGCGAGTCGCCGGAGTTTCGTTATGAATAGTATGTTGGCGGCACTGTACGTCTATGTCAAATTCGAGGTTATCAGGTTAGGTTTTCAGTCAGTTTTGACAGAAATTGACACAAAATCTAACCTGCTAACCTCGAATTTGACATAGACGTACAGTGCCGCCAACATACTAGTCATAACGAAACTGCGGCGACTCGCCGGCGAGCCGCTGGCGAACGACTATGAATACGGCTGTAAGAGTAGTCAAATCCGAGATTAGCAGGTTAGGTCTTGGGTCAGTTTTGACACAGACTGACGCAAAGCCTAACCTCGCATTTGACATAGACTTACAGTGCCACCAACATATTATTCATACGTTGTATAACCATGACCATTCAAAAACGTTCGATCATTTTTGAAGGCACTGTATAGTGTATATGTTGAGCTGAGTAGTTAAATTAAAAACAGTCCTTATCAGAAGTTGATTATCAAAATCGAATTGATGATTGCCAGTAGCTGCTTGGTCAAATTGAGCAGGAGCAAAATGTCCATATAATCACATTCTTTGAATTGATGAAGTTTTCAATCACTACGACAGACACCAGCGGGCACATGAAAATCCATACTCCACGAGGGAATCCAGCCACCAATTTATATTTTCGCTAAATGTTTGGGTAGGAGTAATTGACAATAACATTATTGGTCCATACTTTCTACCAAATAGATTGAATGGTGGAAACTAGTTGCAGTTTTTGAATGAACTAATGGATGATTTTCTACTCCATCTCCGAAGAAATCTAATCTGCCTGCTGGTGCACCAGCTCACAATGCCCATCCTGTTGGAGAATGGATAAATGAAAAAAATCCGACGATGGATTTTTTTGTTTGGGGATTCGTTAGAGAAAAGGTGTACCAAACACCACCATAAAATTTAAATGATCTACACACAAGAATAACGCACAGTGTGCACGTGTTTGGAAGCGAATGAGGAATAGTTTAAACATTGATCTAATTTTAGTCCTAAATTTTTGTTATTGTTGTTATTTTGTGCAGTTTATTAATATGTTAAGTAGGACTTTGGCCATATAATCATAGCATTTGGTGTCTAAGGTACCTGGTATTCCGAATGCCTAGACCTTGTCTATAACAAACAAACAAACGCTTTGAAATAAAACAGATTAGCTTTGCTCCCCAACGGGATTTTTACACAATTATTGAACCTATGTTGCCAAACCTACAGTTTTTAAATTGTACTCTGGAGGAATAATTACACATTCAGAAACTTTTTCCCATTAACATTTTCTTCTCAATTTTGTTTAAGGAACTTCACCACAAACGTTTGCCCTCTAATTGTTGTACGCCCTGTATATTAACCTGCGTTGTGCCTGCGACTCTGGCTGGGTCTCTACCTCACGTTTTCATCGGCACCGATCGGACGAACTTCGTCCGTGCTCGGCCCTCTCGTCACCACGTTCTTTATAACGCAGCGATAAGCAAGTACGATAGGTACGTGTTCTTAGGCGAATGATTAAAGCGTATCACTATCAGTCGGATTCAACCTGGGAGTGCAGGTTTGAATTTCACAGACTGCGATTTTTTTTACAAATTATTGTAATTCGCATTACTAACAGCCAGTCTTATAAAGGCCACTAATCTGACGTTAACTTTAATTCGCTGTTAAAATAAACAAAAGCGCATCAAAATTTGTTTACTAATGAATAAAATGTCATAAGCACTGACGTTTTGATGCGCTTTTGTTTATTTTAACAGCAAATTAAAGTTAACGTCAGCTTAGTGGTCTTTATAAGACCAGCAGTTAGTGTTTCTATTAACTGTTTCAGTATTATTAGAAATATTAAGATATTTTTACCTATTGAACACATAATATTGAACACTCTTCCGCTTTCTTTACTAAAGATGTTTAAACATTTTCTCCTGTTGCTTTTGTATCTACAATTCAGTTTTAAAAATTCATTTTTTTAAAATGTTGTTTAAATCACGGATTTACACAGCTGGGTGCCATTTCCCTACTCTTAATCTCCACTTATCCTTTCAAATACTTTATCTTCTTCTAATTTCTGGTTTTCTGTTGTTGATATTATGCCTTTTCTCCAATTTCCTTGGAGTCATAGTTTCTCTTATCCAGTTGTTTCCATATAAATATCTTCCCGGGCCATCTCTGATCATGCATACGTATCAAATGGCCAAATAATTTTAAACTTTGTTTCTCATTCTCCACCCATGTCATCTACACTCTCCTGGACATTAATATTTCAACCAAACTTACAAAGTAAGTGGTTACTATGATCGCTCTTTCTGTGTGTCTGTGTGTCTGTGTGTCTGTCGCACGGTTCCCGTTAAGGCAGAATACAACTGATGGTGGATTCCTATGTATTTTTGTCCCCTGAATCTGAATCCACCACTGGCTTTTCGATATCTCAACCCGTTTTCGAAATATTCGACTTTAATGTTCGAATTTTCACATTTTAGGCTTTAATATCACTTTTATGTAGTTTTCTCTCCTGATTCCAAATATGTCACTCATTTCACGATATCTTGAATAGTTTTCGAGATATTTGATTTTTTAAAAATCCGAATTTTCTTTTGTAAGTTTGGTTTTCAGCCGTACATGCGCGGCTAAGCTTTTTTTTTTCTCTAATTTATACATTAGAGATGTGCTCCAGCCTTGATATTCTCTTCTAAAGTAATCCATGTCAGTTGCTTTGAGCTTTCTCTTTGACTCTCTATTAATGAAATTGTCGATTCTTCGCCTCTATAACAGAATACTGATTAACCATATGTAACCCTATATGCCTTTTTCACTTTTTGGAAATAATGACTGTCCCACCGTACTTACGTTATTTAGGTAACCAATTATTTTCGGAGCCATTTCAATTCTGTTCTTGATTTTTGATGTGCCTAAACCACCCTTAATTATAGTTGCTCCCAAGTACTTTGTTTTACACTCATATCATCTGTGGTCAAAATTTCGAATGTTAGTTAACTACTAAATATTCTGTTTTGTCTATATTTATTCCAATTCCCCATTCTTGGTACGTAAATAACATTCAAGATCATAAACATTCTGAGCAATAACGACCTGATCATCAGCAAAGTCCAATATAAAGAGGCATTTATCAGCCCATACCGTGACATCTTCCGATCCACTCTCCTAGGATAGTTTTCAAGAATAAATTAAAAAGTAATGGCGATCAACTATAATCTTTTCTCGAGCCTTTGCAAGTGTGAATTATTTCTGACAGTATATATCCAACTTTCACAAATGCTTTATTATCTTGATATAATTCTTGAATTACAGATATTAAGGTTTGATCTACCCTCTCATTATACATATAGAGCTTCCCATACTTTTCTTCTTTGAATGGACTAATAGGGTTTTTGCAGATCAATGAATGCAAGATGCGTTCCTTGTTTAGTCGACGTTATTTTTTCTATTAGTTGTTGCAAGATAAATAAATTGTCGACACAAAACCGACTTGGAGTAAAACCGCTCTGATCTTTACTAATCTTGTTATGAACCATATCTTGCAGTTTATTTTTTAATTATTTTGCTCTATAATTATAGATTTGATTTCTACCGCCTGTTTGTGTAATGATATGATTTAAGATATCTTTCATTCTTCAGACGTTCTTTTATGTTCCATGCAAAGATTCATTACATTGGTGAGTACTTCTGCAATCATATTTCTTCTATATTTTACAAGTTTTAGTGGCATCCCGCCAAGTCCTGCCGATCTACCGTTTTTCATTGATTTTACGGTTGCGATTACCTCTTCCTCTGTAATTATATTGTTCGCTGCACTTGTCTTGAAAGCTCTTGATTTTTACTACATTCAGGTATTGTTTCCATCAATAAATTAGTGTAATGGTTTCTCTACCGGTCTAAAGTAGTGATATTAAATGTTTCTTTCTGTTTGTTGGATTTCACACTTTTTAAACATCTCTATACTTTCTTAGATTGTGTTTCACCTATGAATCTATCTATTTCAGTAGATTTTCACTCCCACGCTAAATCTATAAACTTTGTACTTCTCGTTTCATTTAGTTTCGTATTGTTTTATATTCTTCAAAGTTTTTTCTGGTAAGATTTGCTAACCGTTTCTGCCATATTTGCTTAATTTCTTAGCTAGTTTATTTATATTTATAAATAATCATCGACATAAATTGTTAAAAAATCTTTAAAGCTTTACTATGTTATCCACACGAATATTTTAAGTTGAGAAAAACTTTTTTACATGTTTTGTCTTGTATTTTGCCCTAAAGATAGGATGTCATTTTTGATTGTGTATTTTATCGTATATACATATAAAAGAAAGTGTGTGTGCCCTACATCAAAAATCTTTAGTTTTGCTATTTTATCTACACCAATATTTCAATTTAAGTAATAATTTTTCACATGTTTTATCATGTTGCATTTTATTCTAAATATATCATGCCATTTTTAATTGTTTTTGTATTGAATATACATATCAAAGCAAGTAATGCTGCGTGTGTGCGTGCACCACGCTGCATCGGACTTATCTCGTCTCCGATCGGGCTTGCTTTCTCCAGACCCCTCTGACGCAAATGGCACAAACTCTACTGCTACAGGATGTCGCCTAAAAAATTATTTCGCAAATGCTATCACATTCATACAGACCAAAAGTACAAGCGATATAGATTTTTTTAAATGGCATTTTTCGATGTTTGTGTCCTAGGTGATAGAGAAAACGTTATGTGTCTATAAATTCACAAAACTTTGATTTTTTTAACACTTAGATAACAATTCTAAAAGTACCGAGATTCGTGTTATACATTTGGCAGTACTGAAGTGTATTGCCAGTCGAGGTTAGTAGGTTATGTTTTGTTTGTTATTTGACAAAGACTGACGCAAAACTTAACCTGAAATCTTGATTTTAACATAAGTAGCTTGACAGTGTTTTAAATAAAACTACATAGTGTAACCGTTGAAAAATATTTTGCAATTTACAAAACTTCTTTGTAGACAATGTTTAACGTGTGGCACTATCCATCAGGTAAAATTTGAATTTTTAAGTTTTCAAAACTATTCGCACTTGACATCGCTGCATACACTTGACCATAGCTAAATACTGGTTGTGACGACTATTATATATTCCTACTTTATCCAGAGTTTGTCTTTGTGGTTTATTATTTGTCAACGCATATGCTAGGCCCACAGAGAAATGGGAAGGGTGCCACAAAGAAGAGCTAGGAGAAGGCCGAATAGAATTTTGAAATAATAGAGTACAAAAGCGATGACTGAATGCAACTTAAACGAAAGAAGGAGGATGGAAGAGTATGAAAAACAGGTGTCGGATAACGTTGAAAGTCGTTTTAACAATATACGTACGCTTGTACCAACAGGAAATGCAATGAACCAGTGTGTATATAAGCACATGCACATAATTATAACAAGCTGAAGAAACACCTTACAGCATCGGAGCAATACCGATTGTCTTTAACTGTCATTTTACATGTATTTTGAAGTTTGTCTCATGAATCAGCAGAATGTTGATTTTAAATAAACATTTAGTAGTTACAGTAGTCCATTTGAAAAATCAGCAGAACGCCGCAGGCTGACTTCGAGAATATACTTGGTTTACTGCTACTGCATGGCCGGCGGCAACCACTTGAGAGCTACAATATAATGGTTTTTCTCTAAAAATTATCAATGTATTTTCAATTTAGGACTTTTGCGCACATCTACACGGTGACAGCTTTCATTTAAAAAAAGAATTATCGAAATCACCCCGGTTGTAGTCTCAAAATAAAAGAAAGAAAACGCTTCACGTTTTAAATATATTGATAAAGCCCTAGGGTTTTATGGCTATAAAGCTCTAGGGGTTTATGGCGTACATAATACAACTGAATATCAGGGTAATTATGTCTCTATAATATGTGAGTTGTGGATAAAGTATCATTAGCTGCTGGCTTCCAAGGTGTATATTATAATATAAGCATTCTGTATATCTTCTTCTTTTTCTTGGTGCACATTATAGATCATTAATTAGCTACAATCAATTTTAAAAGCTGCCCTAGCATGATTATTATTCATCTAACTTTTTAAAATGCAAAATATTCAAACTTTTGAAATATGCTGGTTGCCTAAACTTGTACGGAACATAAAACATAGAGCATAAGCGTGCTAGACAGGAATGGATATATATTTCATCAAGAGAAAACAAGATACCACATATACTTATTGCCTAGCTATCAAAGTAATTATTGCATTTTCAATTTCGGTTACTCTTATGGTAAATAGTATTTGACCCTCTACCAACTCATGGAATTGGCATGTTTCGTACAATTTTAGACAACCTGTATATAATTTGTATATAATGTATAATAAACTCTGCCACCAGTTTAGAGATTAATTATAAATTGAGATCAGCGGTCACCATTATTTTATATAAACTACATCGCTTCATTTGTTTCATATTAAAATAAATTAAAAAAAAAAAGAAGCTGCGTGGCGCAGATGGGTTAGCGCCAGGCTTGCATTAAGCAAGTCCTCGGTTCGAATCCCGTTGGGGTCGGAATTTTTCCGTATACTTGGCGATTAGAATCGGGCTCAGTGAGACCATTCACAGTTGGGCACCAAATTAACTGTGCTCTACTCAGAACCACAGACCTAAGAGATAGAGTAACAAGGTCAACACATCACCAAGACACACAGCTCATACAATGGTTGCTGCGCAAGCACCAAAGGCGCGATCCAACTCTGTATCCCGAATCCGGGGCAAGTTGATCATTGTACCGCCAGATGCCAGAGCATATAGCACCAGCCTCGACACCGCAAGGTAAATGAGGTTACAGATTACAAAACAAAACAATTGAAGGAACCAACATTCTCCATTCTATTTGTTGGATAGCATCTGTGGCTAAACATAAGTTTTTCGCTGCCCGGTTGTATTAATTTATTCTTTGGCACTTTGGCAGTCAAGGTTAATCACATTTGAAATTATATATAGATATTACATAACTTCCATTATTGTTAAGTTCATTATTTTATTATTATGTTCCACTGGGTTATCTATATTAACATTAAGTATATACACTTGCTAAATTATTGAAACAGAATAAATGTGACTGTTTATTGAAGAAAACATACTACGTTTATTTCTTGTATTATAGGGGCTTATGAACATATTTATTAAATAATAAAGGAAGTAAAATTGTGAAAATATTTAAGTTATAAATTTTGGCGGCTGGAATTGGGGCAACGAGGAGAGCCAGTACATAAATTTCCCATGTTTTGATTGAATTTAAAATAAACGATAGTGTAGATAAATCGAACTGTTTTGCAGCAAATGTCCGGTATTCACCGATTTTACAAAAAAAGCAGTTCAGCAACGCAGGCCCGACATTGTGAGGGTTATTTTTATCTATAGACGTCACAAGTCCTCGAGGTGAGCAAACTACAATACTTGTTTATTTTTTAGCAAAAATTTAAATGCCACATAGTAAACCCGCCAAGGCTAGGTTAATTCAGGATGTGTCCTTAATTGCCACCTCTACTCTTGCAGATATGCTTTAGTTTTGATAATCGACAAGAGCATCAGCCATACTTATTTTTTGGCACACAAAAATATTTGGCAATTTTTAAATATTTATTAACTTTACAGCCCATGCGTTACTTCTCTAATGCCATCATTAGTTAATGAATAATTCTATTTGAAGTTGTAAGCAGCGTTGGTGGTGAAGATGCTATTTTAGGTTCGGTCAACAAGAAATTCAAATTGCGTGACGTTGCATTCTGTAGCTTCCTCCTGGTTTAGGACCAAGACATAAATGTATGTGTACGTGTACGTGCACTACTGACGTAGGAAATAGCGTATCACGCTAATTATGTTATACTTTTTTTATTTTTTTTTAATTAGCGATAATAAAAGCATTCACAGAAGGTATAAACGTTTCCATTCCGTTTTCAACTTTTTATGTGTGAAAATGTTCAAATTCGAATTGCCTACAGTAATTACAACAAAAAGTTGTTGGTTCGATAGTACAGCTGCAAATGTAAAATACATTTATCTTTGCAATTCTAGTAATTTCTTTTATGAATCATGGAGTTTTCTACTGAAACAAACATAGTTGTCATACCAAGCGCTGCATTGTTTACCATACCAGTAACACGGTTGAAAGAGACGATTTGTAGAACGACGTAGTATATATGTTTGTGCATTTTTTTTCTTAGAAAAGCAATGTTTTATGAAGATTTAAAGAAAAGATACACTCATCATCATTTCATAATACTAGATTTTGCGTTGTAGAAAAAGTGGTGCGATGAACCAAAAATCATTCACACGTGTTTATTAGAGGCGGGTTTAAACTGACGTGTTCGATATGATCCATTTAAACTGCCCACTTCAATTGACGATGCTGGGCTTTCCTCTGGGTTTTTCTTGGCACACACCAAACATCAATCAGCAAGAATCGTACATCTTTATTTTAGAGATAATGGCTAAGTTAAATTTAAAGTAGGTGCAGCTCATGAACAAGAGAAATAACCAACAATTTATCGTCACTTGTAACAAAGAAAAAATTTAGGACAAAGCGTTCAATCTTTGTTAAACGTTGGAATTCCAGAGCACCTCTTCTACTCCTATATAGAAGAGACATGGGTACTATATTATTTCATGAGGATCTAACAGTTTTCATAATGTTATAAATGATTATGTTGATTATGTATGTAAAAATTCAATGTAATTCCACAAACAGTAAACATGTTTAGCAGCATTTACAAATGGATTACAGGAATAGAACTGAAGAGCGTACTTCTTCATATGCTTTAATCTACGAAGTGATTTTGTTATAATAAATAAAAAACCTGCCTACAAATTGTATTTAATGAGAGGACGTTACATTTCGCTCAAGTCTATTGGATTTTATTATATTAGAGTTGTAAAATTTATGAAGATACATTAACCATACAAAGGTATAAATTGGAGATCAACTTGCTATTACTTATGGATTGGAGATAACTACAATTTTTAAAGAAAACTAAAATCCTAAAATGTCATTAAATGCAACTCAATCAAAGTTTTAAAATATTTATTTTTATAAAACTTCACTAGCATCTATCAGACAATTTTATTCCAATATACAGTAACGACTATACCCATTAATGCAATACTTTCATTTATTTATCTGTCTTTATACAAGACAATTATATACAGTATATAACATTCTAAACTTGTTAAATTCGGAAATAGTTCTTTTTAATGGTGGCTTTGCTTCACTTCACACGTTTTAGAGATTCTAAGCCAGTTAATTTCCAGATATAAGCAAGTTACAGTAAACAACGTGAAGTCATAACATCCTGTGGTTCCTTCAGAAATCTGCTTTGTAGCATGAACATTTACAGTAGCTGGAGTAAGCGATTTGAACAAGTTCTATAAATGTTTTTTGGTATTTATTGTGTTTTAAATTGATCTACACGAAATTAAAATTTCTATTAGTCAATATTGATTGAGCTGAAAAATATAAAATTAATGTTCGCTTCATATGGTTATCTGTCAGGGTGAAGTAGTATGCACAAAATACGTTTTCTCTGCTGGAATATTCAAAATTCATAATAACAAGTTTACTTTACTACTTTACTACCTCAGCTCTTTTGTAGTGGTCGATTCTACTATTAAATACTTTCTTAGCTTTTACCACCGAGTGTTTTTAATTACATAGTTTTATCTTCAGTACGTGAAAGTTAAGGCTGAGTGCTCTTATTTTTCTTCGTATTTTATTATTATTATTGGTGAGTTTCTTCAGAGTAATTGTCTTGTTTATGCTACCTAAGACATGATAGGTTAATTAGGCTGCAAGGTTGTTTGAATTTAGATTTTCTGTTACGGTTGATGCGATGCTCTTACAGTATAACAATCAAAGGAATTCAATGCCTTTGTGAGCCTGTAGAATACTGATTTATTATAACCAGTTTCTAACCTAAAATATTACCATAGTAATATATGTAGGTAATACGTTTATTTAATAAGTTGCTTATACTATGCCAAAACCTTAATATTAGTCCCAGAAAGCTACCATAGATCTTTTCCAACGGTTAAATAATTGACAGCGGGCTTCGTAAATTGTGTTCTTTTTATATAAAGGTCGGCAGCTCAAGTATATGCATAAATAAAATATAAAACAAATACCAGTACGTGGCAAGCAATGCAGAAGACATTAGATATCTTAATTTTAGCTCGCAGTTAAATAGCTGCTACCACAGTTCTGTCTGCACTTTATTTTCCTTTTACAAAGCTAATTTAAAAGAATTAATTTTAACTTGACATCTACGAAGTGACCTCGCTTGTAACACAAAGATCGACGCTAATGTCATGAATAACTTACCAATAGCCAAAAAAGTTGGAAATTGCAGAGCAATCAGCGACTTCCAGGCGTGCCGAAGAATCCAAGTCACTTCCAGAAGTGGCGATTCCCGTATCCGTGGATTCCTCGGTTTCTGTGTCGTCACTCTCAGAGTCGTCATCTTCCAGCTCTTCCTCCTTGTTGTCGGATGCACTCATTTTTTGAAAAATGTTCTTCACGAAACTCATATCTGCGTATCAATTAAATTTCATGTTAAGATTCACTGATGACCGCTCGCCTTTGGCACTTCTCTGTCTATGTCTATTTGTATCTTCAAACACCGAGCCTTGAGCACGGCCACTGGCTAGTGCCACTCGTCGGGAACAATGTAAATACCGAATCTTTCGAGCTATTACTTCTAGAATCGACTTGGGCGGCTGATAAAATAAGGGGAATCAAATGTACGCAAATCGAAAACCACATCGACTAGTCTAAATTTAGCGGGTTTAAGCCGCGGCATGAACGATGCTATAGTTAACACTGACACTAACATGGTTCCAGTTATATCTGTCGGAGGTTTTAAATGGCAAATAAGTTATTTTCGAGGTTCCCCTTCTTCCCTACATCTTTTTATTTGTAAAAGTATGAGTTTCTACTAAAATTATCATAACTGTGTTCATGAACATTCGTCAAAACCTACAACCAGCGCATTACTAAGGGTCGATGGACCCTACCTACAACGTGGCATCGGTTTTGGCTAGCAGACAATTTAAATGGTTATAATTTTGTTCAAAAAATTGAAACCAGAAAACGGATTTAGAAGTGGGTTGAACAAAAAGCGTAGTGGTATCTATTTAAATGTTCTTTATTGTTCTCGTTTTGGAAACAGTCTAAACAAAGGAAAAACTCGTTCTAAGAGAATAACACCATTTTATTTACTAAGTTATCTTCACTTTTATGAATGAAAAAAATGAATAAAAATAGTTACCTAATTTGATATTAACACAAACATTTTGAATATTACATTAAACACACACTTTAGAAATGTTAACCCAAAAGTTTAACATTTTGACAATGTGGAATTACAAGAACTATTACAACGTAAGTATATGTTGAATATTACCAAAACCTACATCCATAAATGCTCCTATTTCCTTCTATACTTTTAATGCCAACTGAACTTTTATGTTATTATTAAATAAGTAATAATTACAATTACTATGCTGAGTATTTTTAAGGTAAATACGCACTTCTGTATTTAAAGAAAATTATTTTGTGTTTCATAGAAGAAAAAAACAGAATCTCAATTTAATTGGAAAGTTCTATGCGTATGCGGTATTGAAATGTCTTGTAGGAGGAAAACGCATCACCTAAAAGAAACATGTCTAAACTTCCAGCATTTTTAAAAACAATATTGCAGAAAAAATTGAATCTTTAGTAATGATTATTAGAATAATAAAAAAAATATTTCCAAAAACTCTTTAATTCATATTGTTCTTATATTCATATCAAAAATGATCTTCAAAAAATGTATAAGTTTACGTTATCAAGGACACCGACGTATTCAGATTGTTCTCACATTGAGACAACTTTTGTATCTTTGCCAGTTTTCAAAAGTCGTATGCTTGGAAACAAGTGGTTGTCTAAAATATCATATCAAAGGTCGAATTTTGTCAAGGACAGGCTGGAAATCTTCATATTAGTTAATACAACTTTGGGTTTGGTTTGCATCAGTTAAAAATTGCGTTGTACACGAGCTTGACTATTTTTGTAGACCTTATTTACACTTACGGCGCATTTGCAAGTGATGACTGATTCTTTTAATAACTAATTAAGTGACACTATAATTAGAGGAAACTCAACTTTGTAATATACGTCTTACAATTTATGATCTGTTATTATAAATCTAGATATATTATGGATCACATTTATTGAACCGTTAATGTAAATTGATTGTT
Organism: Agriotes lineatus; assembly: GCA_940337035.1. NCBI lineage: Eukaryota > Metazoa > Arthropoda > Insecta > Coleoptera > Elateridae > Agriotes > Agriotes lineatus. The sequence continues at coordinate 57,228 of CALNHX010008693.1, forward strand.
GTGTTCAACATTCTAATATTTTATATTTAAAAATTGTCCAACGACCACAATAGTTGTTCTTTCTTCTTTGCGATTATCAGTTTATTGATAGGTTTGTTGAAACACTGTGTTTAATTAGTTTTTACTTGGTAATATTAAAACAAAAGTGCCATGATAACAATAAATTTTAAAGCAACGGTTTTCAATTTTAGGATAATATTCAGTCAAAAATGTTACTTGGCGACTAGACAGTGATAGGTCCTTTTAGCTGTCTTCTGATGTATCTACATCTCCAAGGTAACATAGATTATCATTTTTCTTCAGGTCACATACGATGAACTTCAAAATTAATTATACTGTACTCCCACCCAAGAAAAGAGCCCTTCCATGCTTTCCAAGAATACTTCGATACTCAGCATCACTCCGTTTCAGTAATACAATGAAATGCTATGAACCAGTTATTTATCAAAAAAAAAAAAAAATTTTTTTTTGCCGACTACCATAGCTTAAAAGT